>JALMLS010000074.1:0-227714 GCA_038496445.1 Trichosphaerium sp. ATCC 40318 | reverse complement strand
GAGCGCAGGGTTAGTGAACACGACCTTTCTACATTATAATAGCCTTAATATTACAAAATAACCAGTGTGGTCTTACAAGTACGCTCTGTTTCTTGGATTAAATAGAATATTCTTACATATTTTGTCTATAGTAGCTACGGCGCCTTTAAACTCTTGTGGAGTTTCACATGCGTCTTTGAGGCGTAATAAGATAAGTGTGAGATCAGGCGCTTCCATACGCGTTTGTCAGTGATTTGAAAGAGTTTGAATGCTAATGTAACAACGTGACTTGGATTATGTGAAATTGCAGTGGTTTTTCTTCATTCCAGTTTTACCGTTTTTGTCAGCTGTTACAGTGGTTTATTACAGCAGTAAACGATGCTTGCTGCAATGTAGTGTGATTACATGACCTTTCGGAGCTATTCTTGTTTCTGTCAAATGCCGACAAGACCTTCTTTCTAATTTCGTGTTTTTGGCCTGTTTTATTCCGTACTGACTTATTACATACTCTGTTAACCCTTGTTGCGCTCCTGTTAGCTCCTACAAACACTAAAAACCCACACAAGTACGCTAGTTAGAAAAATCAGTACAGTAGCTTTTGGATGTAAATCTAAACGTGTACAGGCTAGAAGACGCGTAGAAAACTGAAATGGACGGTACGGTTTTGGATGCTAGACGAAATTACCTGTATTTGCTCAAAAATACATAGTTCTTGGCTCAGTAGACGATATAATGGACTCCATATTCGCTGATAATGGTACATCTTCAAGTAATTTCCGAATAAACGCTGCGTCTTCCGAGTACGCATCAAACAACAAATACCGCACTGTAACATCGTTTTTAGGCGATGCGAAGGACCTGGCTTAAAAACCGCAAAAGCGAATCAAACTACATTTTTTACGTTTTGGCCAGGCGTAAGTCACCTAAAGACTATCTGTGTTGCGACTGTCATTAATAGTCATACAGAGGCAAGGAGTAAAAAGCGCAGATATAGATGTCAAGATCCAAAATGGAGATATTAGTGTATCTTCTTCTATTACACATTTTTATGAGGATGAGTCTTTTGATGTTGAGTTTTCTCTACCTCAAGAAGGAAGTTATGTCATTAAAGTGACTTGTCAAGGAAATACAGTATCAGGTAGTCCATTCCACGTGACCACAGGACAGAAAGGTATACCAAACAAAAAGCACTTACAAATTTTATTGATTCTGGTTTTTTTTTTTGACGCCTTCCTACGTTAGGCAGGTCAACTATGCCAAAAGTTTCATATGGTTCTGTAATGCAGCAACAGAAGCCAAAGAAAGTATATGGATTACCTCAATCTATGTTGTCTCAGACAACTTCAGCGCCAACACCAATAGCCACAACCATAAAAGCTACTCCAAAAGTTGTTGAAACAAAGAAGCCAGTTGTACCATCTTCACCCAAACCTGCTACGGCTGAACTACGTAATACTAAACCTATAACAACACCTCTAGCTACGAAGATACCCAGACAATCGTCAGGCGTAGCATCAAGGATAGAGAGATGGAATCAAGGGTACTTGTTAAGACAATTTTCTGGGTTTTAAATTTTATGTCTAGAGACTCGTCAACTACATCTACACCAGCAGATGTTATTGGAAGTAGAGAATCGATAAGTGCTCCCATGATAATTTTAGAGGAATCTACTATTACTCAGGTGTCTATGGCTCCAATTACAGTTGAGGTTGAACCAGTTAAAGCCATATCAACACAACGAAAAATACAACAAGCACAAACAACAAAGACAACGTCCAATAAGGTATCACATGTTACTCAAGTAAAGCCAAGAGTAGTTCAAAGGGAACCAGTGTCATTCTCAAGACCTAGCGCGAAACAACTGGTTAGCAAACCAGTACAGACAACTCCAAAGGTGAAATCGACCGTTTCTCAAAAGCAACCTGTGTCATTCTCTAGGCCATCTAAACGTGATGTAACAGTATCAAAGGATGTAACACCTAGCTGGGTTAAACAGCGCCGACAAGAAACAAAAGAAGTTAAACCTGTTGTACTAATATTAAGTGGTACCTTGTAAACTAATTTCTGGGTTTTAGAATACAAGCAGTTTTGATAATAAACGTGATCAACAAGAAGATTGGATTACAATGCAGCGTAGAAAAAGAGAAGGTGATTCACTCAGTAAAGCAAGAAGTCAAGGAGGGTCTAAATCATCACCTGCTATCGCAAGATCAGCACCGGTTTGTTTAGTATTATTTTTACATTGTGATAACAAAGTATTTTAGAAGATTTCCTCATCTTATCAGAGTGTAAAGACGCAGAAAGAAAAGGGTGTCAATAAGCCTAGAGAAAGGCAAAACCCAGTATCAAATACAACAAGCAACGAAGATGAGGGAAAGTTATTTTGGTGGGCACAGTATACTGCTGCAAAAGCAGGGTAAGACTAACAAGAAATGAACTATTTGTAACTAATTTGATCTCACAGTTACAATGTCAAGAATTGGGATGATTCATGGCAAGACGGATATGCTTTATGTGGGTTAATTATGGCCCATGAAGATGACTCAAGGGTTGGCTATGGGCGTATCAACTTAAAGTCAATTGATTTAAAGCAAAAATACAAAAATATCCAAACTGCTATTGACCACGCTAGTCAAATTGGTATGCGTAAAACAATCATTGTTTCAGATATTATACCTGTAGCAAAACCAAATAAGATAAAAGAATATGTTATTGAATGTAAGAGGTTCTTTGAGACTCGTACGTTAACAAAAATAATTCTTATTAAATTCTCGGTTTGTTAACACTTTTTATTAAGCAGCTCCTGTGGCTGTTGCTAAACCACAAGTGAAAAAGAAGCGTGCACAAGGGAATAGTAACGAAAAGTGGCTTATATCAGGTATATTAACGGATAAGGGACTATCTCAAAAGTGTAACCTATGTGGAAGAGATGGTAACCTTGCCAAAATGCTATGTGCGTATTGAAAGAACATATTTTTACCTGTTACTAACCACCTATTATAAAGGGATTGGAGGTAAACCATATCATGACGGAATGTGCGGAAGAAAAGGTTTTGTGTTATGGTCTAAAGAAAAGAGAGCACGGCGAGCTGTTGAAGCAGCTAAAAAAAATGTAAACTAGTTAACTAAATTTTCTTTGCGACTATGCTAAACTCCAAAAGAATCGAGTGGAGGCAACTCAGTTACTTACCAAAGACATCAGTCTTTAGCTGATTATTTAAAACATTAACAGCAACAAAAGGAACACTACTGAACGCCATTGGAGGGAACAAGAGTTGGCAGGTTGGTGAGTTAATGAACGTTTCTAATATCCAAAATATTGAAATTTCACACACTTTTTTAACCATCATTTGTTTTATTTACAGAACACTCTGTTTTTAAGAAAAAATAGCTTTCACTTCTAATAGACCTGGCAGTAAATTAAAACGAAGATGAAAAACAACCCCCTAAAATACCCAGCTGTGCACACTGTGTACAATTGGCAAAAAATATTGGATCCCAGGTCTTTTTTGGTTTTTTTTTCCAGCTGTGTTGAATGAGTGACAACGTGGTCACTCTAGCAACCTTCTAATCACACGTGAATACTGAAATAAGGGTGATCACACAATTTCAACCGATTAAAAGCAAAGTACAACTAGGAGAAGTATCTTTTGTACCTTGTGTCATAAAATCGATATGAGTCACACACGAAAGATCTCTATGTACACATTTCCACGATACGTTTCATCACGCCTCCAGTGTTGCTCGAAATACAAGCCCACATTGTCATGCCACGGAACACGTCTCAACACGGTATACCTTGTGTTTATAAAACACTCACTAGAACCCCTACATCAGAAAGTCACAAGAATTGTAATGTAATAACTACAACTCATACCTTTCATCTTTCCTCACAACAGTAGTAATATAAAGTAAGAACGCGACAATAAAGGCGAGACCTGATCAGGACAAAAAGGAGTTTAAAATTGCAATGTTTTGTTCTCAGTTGCCTTGTAGCAACCGCAGGATGTTGTAACCCTCGTCCAATATTCAACCCATGCGGATGTAGTCAACACTATTGCTACTCACGTACCTCTGGATTCTACTGTAAACCTGCTTTAGTTGGCTGTTAATTAAACCCCAAGAAGAATTGCGTTTCGCCACTAATGATTCAAATAAAGATCGATTTCACTTTTAAAACTTTTGTTAGAGGTGGTCGTGGCCCTGTCCTGCTAAGCCGACGGCTAAGAAACTCAGCAATAAAATCTGTAATCGTAGGTATCAACAGTTTAAAAATGTGCGATTTTGTTGGTGTTGTACCATGGCACCACATGCTTTTTTAAAGTTCTACATAATCTCAATGGCTTTGAAATTCGTTTGTGTTCGATACATAGGTCCAAAGCCTATCAGCAAATGCAAAAACATGCAAACAATGGTTGAGTTTTCTCTTATTTTTCTTAGCCGGTTATAGCCGGTCCCAAAAACTTAAAAGGCTAGCAGGCTATAGCCGTTTAGCGTCCACCTGTAGTTGCACCTATCCACCATGTGAAGTTTCAAGTGTCTACTTACTCAAAGCTTTTGTTGCTTGGTATACAACCATGGTAACAGAATGTGATACCTTAACTTAAGAGTTGCTTCACTTACTTAAGACAATCAATCTAGTCACAAAACAAGCTTCTCCGGACAAACCAAATCATGAATTTATGCGGCGTGACATTAGAGCAAGCACTCTCATATTATCGCAACAACCAAACAGAAGCGTTCAGTAAAATAACAGCGAAACAGCATGAAACATTTGTAAAACAAGTTTCGAGTGTTTTAAACGCCTCAAATACATCCCTCAAACAACAACTTGATCAAATTTTATTAAAAAATACAAATCTGCTTGCTGAGCATACTGCGCTTCCTCAGTATGTACTTTGGCTCTCTTGTTTTTCGTGTGTTTGCCCATAGCAGCACTACCCACTACTATCCTTTTTTTTTTGTTCCTTGTACTGGTTTACTCATTGTATTAATCAATAGGCCATCGTGTATTATGGATTTTCCAAGAGAAGTCATTTCAAATATTGTGAGATACACAACAGGACAGGATAGATTCTCTGTTGCTCAATCTTGTCATTTGATGGCCGATGTCATTCATTACGTTGTCGGATATGAGACAGTTCATATTTCCAATCTATTGGACCTTGTAAAGATTAGACAGTACAAAGGTGTTATGAACAATTCTGTTATTATGTTTTACCACAAGGGCAATGAGTACAGTTTTTATACATTGTTATCTGGTTGTAGACACATTAGAACAACACAAACAAATGAAATACATGACAAGGATCTTAAAGCACTTTCTGGTGTTCATTCTATTGACCTTAGATATTCATATGGTATTACAGATGATGGTATCAAGACACTTGCAGGAGCACATAAAATTGATCTTCGAGAATGTGAAGGAATCACAGATGATGGTATCAAAGCATTTGCAGGAGTTCATACCATAAACCTTCATGGCACTCCAGTAACTGATGATGGCGTGAAAGCACTCGCAGGAGTTCACACCATAAACCTTGGTTGCACTACAGTAACAGATGATGGTGTCAAAGCACTCGCAGGAGTTCATACCATAAAGCTTGGTAGCACTGCAGTAACTGATGAAGGTGTCATTGCACTTCAAGGTGTACACAACATTGACCTTTCAAACTGTAAAGCTTTAACAGATGCAAGTATTAAAACTCTTGCTGGTATCCATACCATTAATATTGCCTGGGCTTCGGTGACAGATGAGGCTGTTAAAGAACTAAAAGGTGCACATGAAATTAATCTTACTAATTGCAAACAAATAACAGATGACAGTATTAAAGTACTTGCTGGAGTCCACACCATTGACCTCTCCAATACTTTTGTGACTGATGAAGGACTCAAACAACTTTGTGGAGTTCATACCATTCATCTTCGTTCTTGTTCTGCAATAACAGATGAAGGAGTCAAAGCGCTCAAAGGTGTACACATAATTGACCTCTCATATTGTAGACGAGTAACAGACAACAGTATAAAATTGCTTGCTGGTGTTCACAGCATTAATTTATCTCATACATTAGTAACTGATGATGGTATCAAATCACTTGCTGGCGTTCACTGCATTTGTTTATCATCTACTTCAGTAACAGACGAAGGAGTCAAATCACTTGCTGGCGTTCACACCATTAATTTATCATTTACTTCTGTAACAGATGAAGGAGTCAAACCGCTGAAGTGTGTACACACCATAAGTGCACACAATACTAAAATAACACGTGAAGTCATCAATGCTCTAAAACAAGCATATAACAGACGTTAAAATAAACTCCACTGTATTAAATAAATCAAGTTCACCAATTTCAAGTATTTGAATGTTGATTTATTATTGCTTTGATGTTTCTTGGGAAGCATTACCACGTGTCATTCCGGAATGGAAATATGATAACTAGCACGTGAAACTTTACAAAAGTTATTATTGCTAGTTCTAAATTACAATTAGATTCCATAGGTCTAATCTCATAGCTACCCCAAGAAGTAGTGGACAGCCTCAGGTAGAATTGAAGAAAGTGCACAAGACGACAGAAGCTTAGACTTAGCACGCAAATACAGATGCTGTGAGTACCTGGTATTTCAACAGTCAAGTTAAGTATGCTCCATAACTGTATTGCAGAATTGAGACAATATACCATGACATCTGCTATATTAACAGATGAACAAAGAGCTGAATGGGAGAAAAATGGGTTCATAATATGGCGAAAACTTTTCAGCGACGAAGAAATAGCCAAAATTGCCGTAGAAGTACAAAAAGGTTTCTTAAATCTCTTCTCTCATATCCTATCTGTAGTCGAAGAATGATACTGTATCGAAACATACGTATACACGCGACGACGGCCAGGTACATGGTTTTATTGTAAAATTTTGAAAAAAATAACGTTTGGGACATGAGCTATCACGTGATGTACGTCGATGTACATAAGATTTATAATTTGTTATTTCAGGGTGGTAAAGCGTTCTTGGCTTTATGGAATCATGCAGACGACTCGATATTAGGGAGGGTAGCAAGGTCATCAAGGATTGTAGATGTTATTGAAGAGGTAATGCAATTTGTAGTCTTAAGAAAAGTTTTGCGACTTTTTACCTTGTTACTTTAAAAACCTTTGCCTTGAAGTTCGCTTGGATACTAAAACAAAAAGACCATTTGTTGTATGAGGCAGTAAACAACATTTTCACTTACTCGGCCTAGGTGCTTGGTGATGAAGCTTATCACTACCACAGTAAAGTATCGGCAAAAAAAGCTAAACAGGGAGGTGCTTGGGACTGGCATCAAGACTACGGTACTTTTTCACTTGAATTGATGAACACAATTAGCCTTACTTCTTCATTTAAAAGGATACTGGTACAATAATGGATGTTTGTTTCCTAACATGGCTTCGTGCTTTATCGCTGTTGATCCAAACACCAAAGAAAATGGTTGTTTGCAAGTTTTATCTGGGTCTCATAAGATGGGTCGCATCTCACACGGGAAAACCGGAGAACAAGTATGTTCGGTGACGCTCAAAAAAAGTCTAATGTTGTGGTAGGCTGGTGCAGACATGGAGCGTGTCGAACAAGCTCTAAAGGTATTATTGCTAGTGCACAATGTATATGATTAATACGCACAGGTCCTGGACCATGTCTATGTTGTGTTAGAACCTGGCGATGCACTCTTTTTCCATTGCAACGTTTTGCATACATCTGATGCAAACATGTCGGATAAAGATAGAACCTCCCTTATTTGTTGCTATAACACAAAGTCTAACAATCCTTATAAAAAAGCACATCACCCTCTATACAACAAACTCCACAAGGTAAGTTTTCAAAACAACCTCACTACGACCTAAACTTTAACACCAAAATTAAAGGTTGGAAAAGACGCTATTTTGAGCTACAACAAAAAAGGAATGGTTGAAGATGAGTGCACCTTTCTTGACCCAAAGACTGATAAATCCGTGGAGGAGCAACAATAAACTCTATACTCTCGAATAGACAGGAAAAAATGATAGTATAGAAGTGACGTCCTGTCTCATTTTGTACGTACTTTCAGAATTACAGTAGTTTCAATATTTGTTCCCAGTTGAGAACGTGCTTGACAACCGAATAAATCTCAATTGTACTAAAGTATCTGTGTGACACAACTAGGATTTGCTTGTAGATAAGGTGGCTTCTGTACTTGAGTACGTATTAATACGTGAAAGATACCCGTCACTTAATTTTTAAAAAAAGTAGTCGTTCCACAGACAACGGCCAAGGAAGGTAGGGTTTGACTGACATGAATTTTGGACTTGAGTTAAAGTTACAGTCTTTTTTTTATGTATTTAAAATTGTTTGCTTGGTCGTTCATCTTTACTTTTTTGGCAGTGAAAACGTTTTAGAAAAAAAATTAAAAAAGAGATTGGGTTAATCTCGTATTATTCTTCTGATTTGTTTCAAGCCATATCATGAGTAAAGTTTTTGGAAACATTCTGTGCAATACGGTCTTTCATCTTCTACATTGAATGACCCTGTTGATGGTAAGTTAGGTGAGTGTACGTATGATCTTTTTCAATGAAATTAAAGCACTAATTTGTTTGCTGTTCAGAAAGAACTTTGAATTAATCTTACCAGTAAAAGGTTTTCTACAACTAGAACACACGAAACAAGTCATGTGCCAACGCTTTCCAAGTGCTACTATACAACTAAACAAATTAATTGAGCATAAATGACCAAGGAACAAAAAGTAATAAACCGAAAAAAAAACCACTGCTTGTAGAAATATCTTACCGTCTATCTGTGGTTTTGATTGCGCAACTGCACATACCGCAAACAAGCCCTTTAAGAACTTGAAAGCAAGCTAAACAGTAAGGCTCATCTTTCTCTACCATATAATCCCGTTCTCCTAATTTTTATTGAGAAAAACGTCAAGTTATACGCCTTAGAAAAAGACACGTACCGATTGGTTCGTTGCACCTAACGCAATTAAAGCAATCGAAATGAAATAACCCAATATTTGTTATTGTGTAAGAACCCCTAGGAGGCTCTCCGCATACACGACAAGAGCTCTAAACATTAAGTCAGTCGTTAAAAAATAGCAAACGAGGTTTTTGGCTTAAACGTCTTTGAGTGCGCGTGATTTATTTTTCCGCACGTGATTTTTGAATTATGGAATGGGAAGTAAGTTTTTTGAAGAAAGGGAAAGATGATAAAGATAGCGACAACGTGATTTTTTTAAGTAATCCTCAAATGCAAAGCCAATGCTTCATTTTTACGCGTACCGTATCGCCTGTGTATGGTCTTAATTTTGATCCACCTCTGTTATGACCTCCATTTTGTGCATAACTCGCTCTGTTATTGAATTGCTGCGAACTCATTGTTTGTCTTAGGTTGTTCGTTGCAGGCGGAGATTCGAAGGACTCTTTAGAAAAATCACGAAAAAACTCAAATCATAAAACTCACCTGTTGACTGGCTTCCAGAATAATAAGATGATCTATCTGCTGTCATTGGAGGTGATAAAGGTCCTGTAGGTGATGATTTATCTGCTAGAATGTTAGCTGAAAATTATAATATTGAGGAACTAGCGGAGAAAAACGCATTCGAGTAATAAAAACTTTAGAAAAATGTTTTTTTCTTTTTTTATGGCGCGATAAGTGACGTCAAGTTCTTTCCAAAGTACGTATCAATACGGACGTACTCGGTTGGTCAAAAAAAGACGCTGTCTCGTTAAACGATCGAATTTGTTCCTTCTCTTCTGGTGCTACTCTAGGTGGTACATAGCTAGCCATACTCTCTAAGCGATACATTAATACTAAGTTTGCGAAAACAAACAAACAAAAAAAAACCAAATGTAATTTGGTCTAGCATTTTTTTTGTAACGTTATATAAAAAAGGCACGTGATCAAACGTAAAAAAAAAAATGTGACGCATCAAATCGGTTACTTCCCGACACTTTTTTTTTTTTTTTTTTTTGTGTTTTCGTTCGATATTTTTCTGTGGTACTCAAAAAGCACTTTATAATTTATTTGTGGAAATAGTCTTAAATATACTTTATAAAATAACATACCGCGTGGATCGGCTAGTTCGTCAAAAGTAAATTCTGCATCCATACCACCTCCAAATGAACTATGCCTTTCAGTTACAGGTTCAGGTTGCTTTAATGAAGCGTGTTAGAGCAGTCTAAGTAATGTCAGTAAACTTGTACCTGATGCTCAACGTGAATTTCAACTGGCGCAAGTCTTTTTTGAGAAGGAATCAATCTTAGTTGTCTGTGGTCATCTACAAGGCGTTGTAAGGAAAAACTCATAAACATTATTGCTAGCTGTTTTCAAGAAAATGTGGATGAGCTATTTTATGTCTGTATGTATGCCTTGTATTGATCGTTGGACGTTTTGGGTAATAGCATCCATTAGAGGGTTCTTCTGAACGCCATGCTCAGCTAGTAATACTGTACGGCGCTTCGCCATCTTGGCGTTTGCCTTACGGGATGTTTTTTGCTTCGCTAGGATGCACTGAAGATGCAAAAAGCGCAAAGTATGGCTTATTACTACAAAATGTGTACTCGAAAGCAAGTCTGTGCTAGCCACAACAACAGCAAAAAAACTTGGTTACGTTCGTTTCGTATACACTAGATGCCATCGGGCAATGGGGCACTATTGACAAAATATGCACGATTTTCTACACGTTTAGGGCTTCAGCTCACAATAAGTCCGCGTAAAATGATGTTGGCGATAGGTTTTATTTAATTCTTTGACAAGTAGATACCCTCGTTTGTTGGTCTCAATGCTACGCACTTCGCAGGATAGTCAGTTAAGATGCCGTTTATACCTGCACGCAGTAGTTAGTGTTTAGGTATTCAGAACGTAAGAAAAAGCAATTAAACCCAAACTGTCACGCCATACGCACCTTTCGTGAAACCTTCACGCATGTCGCTATCAGAATTTACTGTCCAACCGTATACTGTTTGCCCACGACTTTGAGCCTGAGCCACGAAATTCCACAAGCCAAAGGCTTTGAAGCTATTTTGTTGAACATGAGAAAAACTACAAAAAAGGCTCTGCTGCTCTTACTTCAAATTAAAGTTATCTACAGGGTATGCCAGAGGGTTTGACGGTACAAAGGAGTATATTAGAGAACTTGAAAGAAAAGTTAGTGATCATTTGGCACATATCCGTACCGTGGGACATCCGGCATAAGTTCCGCTGCGTAAGAAACCCAATCTGCTATCCTACAAGCATTAAGATTTGTTACAACCCTGAGTTCATACCAGGGCGCAATTATTACTCGTTCGGCTATAACCTTCGGGTCGTAGTCGGCAAGAACAAGTGCAATCGCCTTGATTGTATCTCTGGTATTTGCCGCATCGTTCTTTGTATCAACTAGAACGAATCCAGATGGTCTACAAAATAATGTAAAACGTTTATGTTCATGAACCTTAAGCTACCTATTTATAACCAGATCAATGGCTTCTTTTAGAAGAGGTACGTGCTCGCCGCTACCAGCATCTAAGCCATCCACATAACCTAATTGAACGTTAGAGAATAATAAAATAGTTGCAGCTGTGTACCAACATAATCAAGTTGATCAATCCTTCCACGTCCATTTGTAGTACGATCAACAGTGCTAAGAAGTACTCAGCAAAGTTTATACCAAGTCAGCCTCATGCTATTACTCACGTGTCATGCAACAGTACAACGTATCCATCCTTCGTAACATGGACATCAGTTTCTACACCACACGTGTTAAAAAATATAACATTAAGACTTTTAGACTTTTTTTTCAGATACACGTGATAAAAAAATCAAGTCACGTTTTCCGAAAAGTTGCTCGAACTAGGCAAAAAAAAGAAATCATCGTACCAATACCGTCTGCGCCTTGTTCAAATGCTTTAACGAAAGCTAGCATTGTATTTTCCGGATACTCACCAGACGCGCCTCTGTGGCCTACACAGTTCGTGTATACGCTTGAAGCGGCCAAAGAAGCAATAAATAGCGCTACAAGTTGTTTTTAGAGAAGACATAACAGTTTCTGTACCAAATAAGCAAAATCGGATCATCATAGTTGTAAAGTAGTGAAAGGGCTATAGCACTTTGAAAAAACAAGAAGTCTACACAGTTAAACGTGCCAACAAAATCAAGTTGTTTCAACTTCAGTTTCAGCCTCACTGGCTTTGAAGCAATACTTTAATGAAAGTTTATGGCTATCTGTCAGTGCTCATTAGACAGCTCGTCAAAGGTGAAATTGTGCAATGTCAAAACATAGTGGCGATGAAGCTTATTGCTTTTATTTATAACACTCAAGGTGGTCATTTTAACAGCCATTTTACAACATTGATACCATTCGGTAAGTTGGTATTGACTAAGTAGATATGTACCTATGCTTTAGTCCAGCACAAGGTATAAAACAAATACCAACAAATGCAATAAATTGATATTGTCCACACAATAACACATAGAAGCCTTTTTTCCGACTACTAGGAATAGTGCAAGCTCCAACAGTCCTTACCATTATCTTCTAAAAAGTTAAAAAATTTCCTACTTACATATTTTGTACAGCGAAATGGTAAATAGTTGATTTGTCCTCAATATTGCTACCAAAGTCTTCTGTTAACTCAACCCAAGTATTACTTTTGCTGCCAAGCTTGAAATATCCAACAGACCTTATTTCTTCTGTGTACCGTCCTTCGCAGTATGAGTTTGTTGACCATCTAGAACACAGCCCAGATTTACTATTGCCTAGCTGGTTAGACTTTAGGATTGAAATTGTCGCACCTACTTTATGACAAGATTGGCCACATACAGATAATTTAATAAGCCAGTAAGTTACGGATATACCCTTATTTTCGTGAAAACCCACAGCCTATCATGTCCTTAATAATGATAAACACCAATACAATGGTATCGACAATTGGGGTTGTGTTTTACACGAATCAATCGCATTGTTAAAATAAAACAAGCGTACAACTGAGTAAGAGGTGTCGTATTTACCAACTGTTGCTTACAATCAATGTTTACTCCTTGAACTATCTTACGTACATTCAAGTTTAGAACAGTCGAGAGGAAAGGCCAATGGCAATGAAGAGCGTTGTGATAGAGAGTATGAGTGCTAACATCGAATCATTATTTAAAAACCCAAAGACACTATTGATCACTATTGTACCAGATTGGACAACTATGTATGATTCTAGTAGCTACACCTAATAACGTAATATATCTACTTGGCATATACCAGGTTTTATTGAGTATAGTACGTAACTTGAATAGTTCCTCACTCTGCATTTCTTGATCGCATATTCAGCCATGGTATTTTCCTTTAATTTTCTTGTGTTCGCTCCCTTCCCAAAGAGTAGAGATACACCAAATATTGTACTATCCTAATGCTCTTATGAGTGCCAGTATTTGCACCAAAACAATAGGTGCTGCTAGCTAGCCTAGCACGGATAAATTTAATTAGCTGAAACAAAGTTCTTGAACTATGACTTATGTTTACGTGTAAATTGTAACTTAGTGATTCGTGGAGGCCACGAAGACTATATCAGGACAATTAAATATCGTGATTCGCCTCTGCGTTTGTACGACCATTTCAGTCATCACCTAAGATATTTAACAACCATTGACAATCGTCTCAAAAAGAATTCATTTGACATGATACTAACGAGGATGTATTTTCACAGGATAGAAAGTAGTGCAGCAATCCACCTTGCAATGAAAGTACAATGTAAGTTCCACAGACTCAGCATTAAAAAATCGCACTAAATAAAAAAGGCTGCCAACCTCATTTTAAACAATCAAACACAAACTAAACAACATTACCAGATCAAAAATCGACTTTCTACAAAAGCAGATATTTATCAAGACCTGAAGCTGCAGTTGCCCAGTACTTTGAAGTCTATACATTATCGAAGGCAACAACCGCGTAAGTCAGTCACCTCAACAACGCCATGTCCACGAGGATATATTTCAGAAGCCCCTACATGAGTTTCAAAAGAACAGAGCTCAAATACGTGCGAAGGGATATGAGCATTTTGGTACAAAGTTCTACACAGAGTCCGGCTGTACTGGATTGATAGGTACGAACCAAGCTTGCCTCCAAGTGGACCTCATACAATAAGTCATTGTACTTTACTGTTGATGTTAGCACTAGGCAGTCCAATCACTTTGAGTAAATACGCCGATGGGAGCTGCTTGGTGCGTTGTACAAAACAGACCTGGCTAGCGAATAATGCTCGCAAGGTACTAGTACAAGAAACTCGGTTGCTTATTTTAGATGCAATGACCAAAATGTTAAAAACTTCATACTTGCAGCCAAAAACGTCAACAACACAGGAGATGCGTAGAAACGATGGCTTGAGTAAGTAAGACCGGTCGGGGAAATAATTTAACTTCCTTTATTGCTAAAACAGAAAACTATTACCTGATCTGAGCATAAGTTGCGTTAAAACCTTCAGTGAACTTTTTTTTGGGTTTGGAACATGGTTGTTGGAATTCTACAAAGTGTATTAACTACACAGCGTAAACAACAAAGGCGGGGTAATATGGGGAGTCAAGAGAAGTCAAGAAACGTTAGTTGTCGCTTTTTTAGTAACATAACCCATCTTATCCCCAGTAAAATAAAAAAGAACTACCAAACAACATGAATAAAACGCAAGAACGAGTACCTGCTTTCGATCGGGTAGTAGACACAACGAACACAGTGTACAATCCTTACTTTGATCTCGACGTGCCAATAGACGCAATAGAACAGCCAACGGCCCAACCACGGGTAAAAAAGCCCCGGTTTGAACTCACTTTACAAAAAGACGTGTGGAGCTGCTTACAGTCCGTCGATGCCTCATTAGCTCCAAGAGACTGATTCCTTGTATTGTGTAGCGTGTAAAAATGTAAATAATGTAGTATAAACCAAGACTTGGCCGAGTTTTATTCAAAAACTGTTTTTTTTCTTTTTGTAAACTACAAACTTGTTTTACCCTTTAGTGAGTCATTTCATTAATGAATACAGTACGTTTGCATATTCTTAACTCTCTCACTCGGGTTTTTTCTTAATTTCGTAAAACGCGCGTTTTTGGCTCTAATTATTATCTTACGTCGTACTTTACTGCGTGGTATCTCCTCCAAGGGCTTGTATACAATCGTAGAATGATCTTTGCTCTGCCAATTCTAAAGCTGTTCTACCGCGTGCCTTTATATCCTTTTTAGCGCCTAGACCATTCGTAAGGGTTACGTAAGCGAAAACGTTTAACGTGCCTTGAGAAATAAGCCATTTAATAGTATCTACGTTGTTATTTGCTGCAGCGTAATGTAGCGGTGTCCATTCGTTAGTATCCGTTGCATTAACATTTTCAGCGGTACAAACAAGTGGGAGAATGTCGATTGAACCGTTTTTTGCTGCGTAATGGCAGCATTGCGCACCAGTCGAATCTTGAGCAGTTAACAGGCTATTTTGAGCGTAAACATACTATATAAGGTGACAAACAAAACGTACTCCTAGGGCATTTTTTAAGGAGCATTGAAATTGTGTCTTTTGAACCTCCTAAACATGCAAAATGGAGCGCTGTGCATTTGTTTTCATCCCTACAATTGGCGTTGGTATTAATTTAACCGCTTTTAACAGTTTTACGGTTTTTTCGTACGTGAATGATACTAATGCATCTGTGGATTCAAGTTTATTAATTAAGAGCTCTAATATAGCGGTTTTGGCTTGTTCCGCTGCGTTATGAATAGGTGTTAAACCAAAGTCGTCTAATTCTGTAACTGAGGCGCCTTCGTCTAGTAAAGCGCGTACAGCGTCAATATCTCCCTTTACGAATATCATAAGTGATTAACAGTTTTAAAAGTACAACGTACATCTTCAACAGCTTCATGTAGAGACATTCTGGGTGTTTATAGGTTGCTTGTGTATTCCCATTTTTTCTTTTTTCGGAAATTTCGCTGATTTTGAAAACAGTTCAACCATGTCTGTCTGTGGTTAATCGCACTCTATAGACTCAAGGTTGTATTTCGTAGTTTGACATCTTCCACTGGCAGGTGTAGTAATTTTATAGAAACAACTAAGGCTTCAATGAAAGGTAAAAAAGTTGAACTTTTTTAACGGTCTTCACAAAAAAAAGACCCAGTGGTGCTAGTCCAAAGTTTGCACCGTGTTTCTCAGCGCATACACGCTGAGTTGGTATCGATCCGTTAACAGTTGTATTACTACTGGGCCTATGAAAACAACACTATGTTTTGATTAAAAGCTAAAACGGTTGCTAGAGAAAAAAAGTGGCATGTCATTTTGGTTTTTTTCTAAGATTTTGCATACTTTTAAGGGCGCACTCTGCCCCTTCCAAGTGGTACAAAGTTCGTATATTTCTAATAGCCAATCTAGCTTTACGGTAAAAATTGGTGAAAAGGCATCAACAACTTTGTTTTTAGCGATTTCTAAGGATCTCCACCTTCTCACAACTGTTGATGTATTTTCCTTGCATAGAGGCCATGCAACGAAATTACGGACACCTTAGGATGCCGTAGTATTCAATTCAATTTTATAAGTGTCACGTGTTTTCTCCACGAACATTTAAAGCAAATTGACCAACTGTAACATCATTTATTCAATACTATAATGAAGTCTTTATTGGAGCTTTCCAAGTACAGGATGAGGTTTATAAAGTTCCTCTAAGAACTTCATGTCCTTCTCTGAGAGTTCAATGCTAACACATGATGCGGCTTCTTCAAGGTGAGGTAGTTTTGTAGCGCCTTTTTGAAGCATTTAGTGCTTATCAAATTATCAAAAATACACGTTACCTATGATTGGCGCAACTACTCCTGGTTTATTCAGCATCCAAGCCAAAGATATTTGAGCAGGGGACACTTAAACAGAAAAATATTAACAAAAAAAAAAACCAAAAAGAAATTTTACATACCATTTTTTTCCTTCGCTAGTTCTACCACTCTATCAACAATGTCCCAATCATAATCTTCAAAGTACATGCTATCCGCAAACTTGTCAGTTTTACTTCTTTCAGTTGCCTTGGCACCATCTACAACAAAGATAAGTACAAAGTCTTCTCAGAAAATAAAAAAAGAATTCATGCCTCGTTTTCTACTTCCGGTAAGAAATCCACGTGCCAGAGGGCTCCATGGGATTAAACCTACACCCATGTCTACACATTGCGGATTCATCTCACGTTCTTCTTCACGATACACCAAGTTATAGTGATTTTGCATTGAAACAAACTGCGTGAACCCACGTTCTTTCGCAATGTTTTGAGCTTTTGCGAATTGCCAAGCATACATCGAACTAGCACCAATGTATCGTACCTAACGATAGGTTCGATAAAGGCAATTAAACAACTAGCGAAATAGTTACCTTTCCTGACTTGACAAGATCATGGAGTGCTTCCATTGTCTCTTCAATAGGTGTATCGTTATCCCCTTTTAGTGAATATATTAGAGTAACAGAGCGAGAGACTTGTATGCTTACAGCGGTGTATTTGGTACAAGTCAACGTAATCCATCTGTAATCGCTTAAGAGATGCATCAATAGAAGCCATAATATGTTTTCTCGATAACCCTCCACGGTTTATTTTGCCATCAGCATTGAAAAAAACTTTTGTGGCAATCACAACATCTTCTCTTTCAACTCCTTTATGTTCCCAGTTTTAGCAAAAGTCACGTGGTTTTTAAAGAACACGAACCGATTTTCTTTAGGCAGTTACCAAGAACTGTTTCGCTTACGCCTTTCGAGTACATATCAGCGGTATCAAAGAAATTAATGCCGAGTTCGATAGCACGTTTTATGAACGGCATGCTAGCCTTAAACCAAAAAATAAAAAAACAACTCTGAAAAGTTTGAAGAAAAGTTCAACCTCTTCGTCTAAAACCCATGATCTCCATTTTGGATCTCCATATGACATACAACCAAGGCAAATACGGGATACTAAAATAGTTTTAGTGTAAAATATGGAGCAGATAGGATAAAAAAGTCTAAACGGTTTTCATTTGTTTCATTAACCTTTAATCCCTGTATTTCCAAGCCGTGCGTATTTCATTTTTTGTTCTGCTGCCATTTTATTGTAGTAACGGATGAAATGTTCCTTGTGGTCTTAATGAGAAACGAATTCGTAATTAAGGAAGAAAGTTCGAACTAACTTGTCTAATCTTACTATTTCTTGGTTTACGAATAGCTCTTGCGTTCTATTTTGTTATTATTACAGGTAAAAAAACCGAACTTACCCAGGCCACGTGATGAGACACGTGATAGGCACGAAACCTCTGATTGATCGAGATTTTTAAGCGAGGAGAGTCTAAGCAAGTGTGCAGCAAAGCAATGGCATAGTGCATTCATTAACGTGTTTGTAAAAGCATTTGCAACGAATTTAAAGACTGTATTAAAGGAGGAACATTGTTTATTGTTCACTTGCGAAGGTTTTAACACTTGTAAGGGCCACTAGTGCCAAGTCTTAAGTTACACCAGTTATTACCCATTGGCTCAACCTCTGCGTACTTTCCCATGGTTATCGGACTTCCTGTGGTTCTTCTGTCAACAGTAAAGTACGCAAACTTTGTCTTCTGATCGTCGTTTGGAAGTAATCTTGGTTCATTGATTGCTGTTCTTGTGCCGATCAATCCGGTGCAATCTGACTCTGTGTAGAACTTTGTACCAGGGTATTCGAATCCTTTAATACGTATTTGAGCTCTATTCAATAGGAATTGAGAGAGTGCTTCTGTAGTAAACCACGAGCCAATAGCATCTTCCTGGATGAAGTACAGTCGGTTGGATATGGTTTGTACGTTCTTCAATGAGTGTAAAGACTTCAAAGTACTTGGCAACTGCAGCGTTCAGGTCCTGTGGCAGATCGGCATATGAAAAAGCGATACAGAGCATAAGGACAATTTCAATGGAGATGAAGTTGTTGCGAGATGCTGTCATGATGTTGTTGTTTGCTTGATTGTTGTAAACTGAGTTTGTTGGATTTTGGGTGACTATCCTTTGGAACTTCCGTTTTGTTTTCATTGTACTTGTTCACGTGAAACAACATCAATAATCTGCACCCCTTTGTCGTCCAGCTAGAATGGATGCAGAATTCAGAAAGGTGAATTCTAAACGGGCTCATATAACAATCGCATGCTGAGCAATTCTTTGTCATGTGAGGTCTAGGAGAAAATGGGCTATTTGCTAGAACAACCACACAATGCATTTCTCCTATTTCTCCCATGTTTATCTGTTCACAGAGTTTGTACTTTTTACAGGAAAAACTCTACTAGCTAGATTGAAGCAATTTGCTAACCTTCAATATGTTCCAACAAATGTAGAGGGGCTGGAAATACAAGGAAGTACCAAAACACAAAAACCAAAGAGCAACAACCGGTTGGTCAAGAAACTTTGGATGGCTTATACCATCTACAGCAATATACACCCACACTTACAACATCGAGTGTTCACGTAAACAATAAATCTGTTCACGTGATATTCAATGTCTTTGTTGAGTCTCAGTCCCACTGCAGTTGTCTTACCACTAGTATGTTAAGATAGTGCAATCGCCAGCGTTCAATGTAACTGAAAAGCAAATCGTGGCAATTGGTGAAGATACAGTGCGTTGTTTAAAAACCAAACAATCTCTAAATGGTCCTAGGCGCACTGGTTACATTTACACCATAAAAAAGCTGGCTACTATCGTTTATGTTAAGTCGATGTTCTAGGTAGACTTGATGTCACAACAGAAGGTTTACTTCTACTGACAAATGATGGAATGCTAGAAAGACACCAAGTTTAGTCAATTTATTTCTTGGTTTTTTTTGTTTCTTTGAGTAGTGCCCTAAGCGATGTTAATGTTTTAGGTATAAACTCTTGGGTTCTGACAACATGTCATGAAGGTAAAAATAAACAGATTCATTGCGTTATGGGTCATATAGGTACAGCAGCTTGTTTAGTTTTGGAAATTTCCTGTTTTATTCTTGTTTACCTTTTCTAAAGGTTTGGCTGTGACACGTCTAATACTTATTGCTTATGGTCCTTATAACTTGGAGATTATTTAACCCGTTGTGGAAAAAGTACAAAGACAAAATAATAAAAAGAAATTAAAAAAAGTTTGTTAATCTGATGGCATAGTAACCTTACATAGATATTGTGTACCAGTTTGAAACTAAAGGATTAAAACACAACGAAGGCGTTATAAAGCTGTAAAGCCAACAACTTAACTCAGAACCCAACTAAAGTCAACCTGTTTCCGTTTGTGTTATTTTTACCTATTTTTAGCCAATCGTTGTCCATTAAACGCAATTACTATCAAATGGCAGATTGGGACATTGACGAGCCTGGTAATCAATACCCATAGCTTTAGAGACTAATAACACTGATTAGTTAACCCCTTTAGCAAAGAGGGTCGGAAACTAGCTAGACAAGCGAAAAAACGCGAAAAAAAAGCTCCTAAGCCATCTACAGACGAAAATGTACCGATACCCTCTCAAATACAAGACAATACCGACAAAGTAGAATCAGAGAGCGTAGAAGGTGGTATACATATATCTTCTTTGCCTATAGAGTGTTTATGCTTGATTTGGTTCCGTTTATCACCTGTAACGCTCGCACTCATTGGGTTTGTTTTATGATTTGATTTTTCTTCTGTAACAGAGCTCTGTAGTGGCGTATGTAAGGATTGGTTAAACTGGACGTTAGATGATATGTTCTGGAAGAAAATGCTACCTGAAAACCGGACCACGTGCTCTCCATATGATACTTGGAAAGCGATGGTAAGATATAGGTTTTTTTTTTCAGATTTATTAAAACTATTCGTAGGCCCGTCCATACCATACAGCTTTGTACTGGAAGCGGTAAGAGTGTTTGTTTATAGCGTGTCAATATATTTGCTCAATGTGTGTAGTCGCATTCAACGTGCTAAGGTCATAGCTAAAGGGCATGCACCTTTGTATTTTGACGTTGCATCTGAAACGGACATTGCTCCAAAGACTTCATGGGTGTGTGCCCGGCCTGTGAAAAATTTTAGACCTTTTTATGTTACAGAACATGAATGCACTGTTGCACGTATAGAAGAACTTAATGGAAAAGAAGAAAGCCACAACACTTCAAATGTGGTGTACACTAAAGTTTTCGAAACATTAGCCTTGTTCATCGCAGGAATACATGTAAATCGCACGTGATTTGAAAATTTATAAATTTTATGAAAAGATTAAAATACCCGAATAGAAACGTTTGCTAGAACCTCGAAAAAAGAGTACAGAGCAAAAAGTTCTTTATCTTTTTTTTTTTTCTTTTTAGTTTCTTTCAAGAAGGCGTCTCTTACTGATATATTTTTATAGGGAATAGTAAAACTGCCACAGTTCTTTACTATAGAGATATTACTGGATTGTCGCTGTATAAAATCACTAGAGGATCTTGTAAGTTATATGGTAGATTAAAACCACCTTGCGCACCAACAGATGAGACATCAGTTGGGCGAACACATGTTGCGCTATTGGTAAGTTTTTAAGGTCAGCGAAATGAGTTATGTTATCTTCATTATTGTAATAGACGAAGGATTACAGTAATAATAGAACATTGGTGTACTATTCTATTCTGGGAGCTCGTAAGAAAGTGTATGTTTTTTTTTCTGTGTTCATCTTTGTATTTTCTACCGATAGGGGTGCTAAAATTGCTTTAAGGTATGAGGAGAAGATGTCTGTTAGTTTGCCAAAATTTAGTACTACTAGACTTTTAGGAAGCATAGAACAGGGTGCTGTGCTTTTGTTAGAAAAAAATATAGTAGTTTATGGATGGGATAACGATGCAAAGGTACTTGATACTTTTTTTTTTTTCAATTGTTTTTTGTTTTTGATAAAGTATCCATCATTATTTCTTTTACTGAACAACACAATTATAATGAGTGAATGCCTACTTGTTTATCTTTAAATAAAAGTTTTTTACTTGCTCAAAATGTCTTGAAGAGTGTGAGGAGTCTTCCATGTTTTTTTCCTTTTTTTTTTTGTGGTTTTTTTCTATGTATGAGTTTCTTCTTACAGGTATTCTCTTGTAGTGTAGGATTGATATTGTCTATGAATCTATAAAAGATGATGTTAGAGAAGCAACTTTATATCACTCAGAATTACATGGACCTTTCCTGATCCTGATTAGAAAACGAACAATTGACTTGTTCTTTTTTTTTACTGAAAAAATTGAAACTATTTGTTGGAGCCATATCATTCCGTCTTGTGTACCGCAGTACTACCCACAACAAGGTAATACTATGACTTAAATATCATTGTTAATATCACCTAGATTGCTTGGTCTATGCTTACGGACGTAATGCTTATGTTTATGACATGAAAACCAACAAGGTTAAAGGAAAGTATTCATTGAAAAAAATCAACATTCCTGGATACGGATATTCTCCTTTTGTTCATATAGATTTTAGACATAATATATTACTTGCAATATACAATAATGACCCTAAGTATGGAATAGTATCTGTACTAGATATAAAGAAAGGTAAACAAATGAGCTATTTGTCTTTGAACCTATTTTTTTTAATTTTGGTTTCTTTTTTTTAGGTGTGTTAGTTGAAACCTTTCCTTTGCACCCATATGGGAATATAGATAATAGAGTTTATTGCAAGGTTGTCAATGGGAAGAACATCGTCTTTACAGTGACACAGCTATTAGGCCAGAATAGGTTACGTTCATTTGTGAAAGTAACAAATAGTATGTAACGAAGCACTTATTCAGCATTGTACCATCCTTTTATTACCACTATAAGCAAATTATGTATCGAATTCTTTGGCGTGAACAATAAAAACAGTAAAGAAATAGCCAAAGTTGAAGTCATTCTGAAATCTCAAACGCAGTACTGCATATCTCACTACAAATGTTGTAACTCATAGTATTTATTGCACTAAGTTCATATTCAGATCGTACTACATAGGGTACTGTTTCATTGTCACATTTAAACCACTCTAAAACAAACTGTAATACGCTCATAAAAAGGCGGATATCGTGTTCCTTATTCTCCCGAGATAGGTTTCACGGTCCTACACGCAATCACAGCAACTTTTTTGCTGAAAGCTATTCTGAAGTTATTTGTTGAACAAGTACACATGAACAATATTATTTCAACAAAAAACAGTGACAACAAATTATTTGTTTACAGTTAAACTTCTCCTTATGCTCAGTAGTACGCTATTGTTTATAACAGTTATAACAGCTGTTATAGTTTCTTTCTTTATTTGTCTCTTTTGGCAGAAAGCCGTACAGATTAAAAAAATTGTATTGTAATGAATGTTTTGGTTTTGGTTTTTTTTTTTTGTATTCAAGGCAGTGACTCGTAGACATGGCTTGCTTGTTCCAACCACCGATTTAAACAAAGTTTCTCTTCATCTGATAAAGGTTTCTTACTACCTTTTGGTGCACGCTCAGGAATCTCTCCAATAGGATACTCTGGTAATAAGCGTGTCATTAGTTGTATTAAAAGTACATAGAATCCACGATCAGCTCGTATGTTTTCCTATTTAGTTTCATTAGTTTATTGCTTTCATGGTGCGTTTTTTAATGTTCCATTGTTGATAAAAGGTTGGGTTGGGTTTGAACGAATTCACCAAAGGATAAAAACTTATACTGAGGACTCAACATAACGATAAGAATTAAAAAAAAAAAGATTTGTTTGAGTTTTTTTTTTGAAGTTTTGCGTTTGCAAGCAATCCGTATTAACCAACTCATCAAAGCTCGTAAGTATTTTCAATGAAGGTTTTTCAATTGAAAGTGAGGACTGTGCAAAGTGAACGTACTTCTTTTACTACCTTCAAGCAGCGTAGCACCGTATTTGGATCTTCCTCATGTGACGTAATAATAGCTGTATAACTAGCAATGCAAGGCTGTATCCGCTTTGACTTCATCTCCTCAATAAGATCAAATGGTTGCGCACTAGCACAAAGAGCTGTATTATAAGTAATCTTATTCGGTTTAATCCCTGCTCCCTATGCGAAACAAAAAAATCAGAAAAAAAGAAGAATAAACGCATATCAGCATCTACAGTAATCACCACGTGATTTTTGTATTTTTTTATCGTACCTTCATTTCTTGCATGAGTTTGCTCCATTTTTTCGTCATACTTTTACGAGAGCACTCACGTAGTAGCAAGTTATATGTATGCAAGTCAGGTGATATTCCGTTTTGGGTCATTTCTTTGTGATAGTCCATAGCACCATCTGGGTTCGATTTCATTATAATCGAGTATGTTACGTTTGTTGGTTTGATATTTGATTTTTTCATTTCTTGGAATAGTTTTTTTACTTTTTGTTGTTGTTTTCTTTTTGAAGCTAGAAGTAGTAATGCGTGATATGTGTATAGGTTTAGCTCTAAGTTTTTTTCTTTAAGTTCGGCGTAAATCTTTTCAGCGCGGTTGTACCAACCCTTGTCTATAAATACCTATTTTGGTAAGAACGTTAGTACCAAGATAAAAAAAGATGTGACACGGCGATAAAGCACACGTGAAGAAGTATAAAAGAGGTTATCAAAAGTATTTTGAAGATTTCAATGTTAATGTTATAGCTATGAAGAAAAATCGCAAAAACTTGTGTAGTCTTCGTTGTATGAGAAGATTGGATTTTTTGTTTCCAAACAAAAAAAAAAATTGAGCATCAAGAAATAACGTTACCTCTAGTAGTATATTATACGTATTAGTGTTTGGATGAATATTATACTTCTTCATATCATTAATATACCCAGCGGCTTTCTTTGGTGCATGTTTATGAAGCTTGATTAAAGAATGATAAACATAAATATTTGGCGTCATCCCACATTCTATTATCCTATCAAAAACCATCAATGCATTCTCTAAGTCATTATTCTTTTGAAGCAATTCAATAATTTTCTCACAGTTATGAAAGCTTGGGTGCATGTCTTGGCTTAGAATTAAGTTTAAGTAATCCAATGATCTCTGACAGTCGCCTTGTTCAGTTGATGTGTTAAGCATGTGACGAAGGATGTATATATCAGGTTTTACTCCTTTTTTTTCCATCTCTGTTATGACATCATGTGCTTTGTCATATAGCTTTTCTTGTGTATAAGACTTTATGAGAACATCATAATCAGGAACACTAAGAGAGTTATCTTTACTCTTTTTTTCAAAGCAAGATTCAACATTTTTTATATCACCTACATGCTTATAGTATGTCATAAGTATGTTGTACGTAATAGAACCAGGTTCAATGTTTTTTGATTTCATTTCATCTAATAAATCTTGAACTTTTTCTGAGTCTCTTCCTCTCGCTGAAAGTCGAAGACGTGAGTTGTATGTAATTATATCTGGTTCTAGTTTATCTTCTGACATCATTTTTAATAGTTCTGTTGTTTTATCAATACTTGGGCTTAATGGTAGTATCGTATTGTATGCTACTATAGTTTTTGGAGAAGAATGTTCTTTTCTAAGTTCTATAAACTCTTTTTCTGCCATATCAAAGTCCTTTATTCTTGAAAACGCCCACGAAAAGTGAGAGAATGGATCTCGATTAGGGCTTCCTTTATTTTTCATGTAGATCAAATACGTTTTCTCTTAAGAGATGAATTAGCGACAAAGTAAACGTAGACGTAGATAGGAGAATATACACAAAATAAAAACCAAAAAAAAAAAAAAAGAGCGAGAAAGAAAAGAGAAAACATTTGACACGTGTTTTATTTTGTTTTCGAGCTAGTTCGTTTTTGAAGTTATGTGAGTATACACCCTCCTTATGCGTACCTCTGATTGTCATTAAAGGTTCAATATGCTTGGATGTTGGTGGGTCACGTATTCTAGGAAGAATAGCGACAGATACATCTGTCTTAAATCTCTTAATCTTTTTTGTCTCTACTTTATCTACTTGTTCAATATAATGTTGGTGACTTGACTTCTCAGGTACACGGTACTTATCTAGTAGTAATAAGAATTTGAAAAAACAAACTTCCGAACAGTTGTTTGAACGTACTTGATGATCTGCCTTTGTTCGGTTTTTGAACGACTGATGCAACCGCTTTTTTGTTTGGGTAGTTGTGTACTTCGTTAGACTCGCTGAAGGTTTTATCACGGCGAGTTTCTGATGGTTTGGTTTGTTCTGTTCCCGTTTCGTTGACAATCCGATTAATATCGCTGCTTTCGCTGGTATTTTGCTTTTGAACAGTAATGCGGGCGCCAGTAAAGTCAGGTGTTGTCGATGTGGTCCGTTTAATTACACTTGCGTTTGTTTTTATGCTACCGGTTTGTATAGCGCCAATTACGCGTAAAGAACACCGCCAGCGTGGAGTAGACGAAACTGATGGGACATTTGACCTACGGACACAACCATAGCGCACGCTACACTTCACAGCTATACAAATTAGACAATGAAAGCGCTGTACAATACGTACCATAAAACATAGACTAATTATTTAAACTAATCCTTTTTTTGTGCTTAGATCACTACAATAACGACTATTTAATAAATCATTGGCGAGCGTATCGTTTAGTACTGTTTCTTTTTATTTTTTGGCGAGAAATCTAACGACCACCTTTTTTTTCGTTTATTTTAACACGTATACGTCTCAGAACACCCACTTTATTATTTTATAGTGTTTTTTATCACATAGATTCATTAGAAAGGCTCTCCAACTACATCAGAGTTAGTTTTTTAATAAATACCAATAACGCTTCTTTGGTTACCTCTGAAACCTCCTCAGCATCGTCATCTTCGTCTAGTTCCTCCGCCATGTTCGATGCCTTTCTAAAATGCGAGTATCTGTTCACTAACGCTGAAAATAGGTCTGAATATTCCGTTTCATGCGTAGATTGGCGTTTTCTACAAGTTATTAGTAGATGAAGCTATTATAGCCGTACGTTTCTTTTGTAACGCTAAACGCGCTTTGTGGGTGCGACTTTGGCCCAGTTGCACCATTACGTGCAACCATAACGGCTTTCGGCATAAATTTGAGATCGGATCTGCTGGAAATATCTTCACAGTCACTCAAGCTCTCAACAGCCTTAGTCTCGTTGGTAGAATTAGATAGCCTCTTCTCAAGGTACTCTACAATTTAAAAGTTAAAGCGAACAGCATCATAAACGTCTTTAAATCGCTCTAGTACCTTTCTCCCATCGTAAGAACTGTACGCTATGTTTAAGTTCCTTATTTTCGCTCTTGAGCTGCTTTATCTTTTTGTTCAGCTTAGCTGTGTTTCTAAAAGGTGGTTTTAAGAAGATATACAGTCTATGGTGACTTATTAGTACCCATCTGGTCTTTTATTATGTTCAGTCTGCTTTGAGACACTTATCTTCTTGAGAAGCTGCTTAATAGTGTTTTGTTGTGCTTTAATAAGAAAAAAATAAGAAAACAAATAAAAGTTTGTTAGCTAGTTAATTTTACCTTCCCTTGCCATTTCTGATTCCTAAAAAGTTTTTAATATTACAATCTAGCTTATAGGAAAGACATACTTTAAGCGCAATACGTGCTTCTTGTTCTGCAAGCTGTAATCTCTGAATTTCCCCCTCAGATTGTTTTTTTATTGTTGCTAGCTGCTCGCGTGTATCATCTTGTTCATCAATATTCTGTTGAAGAGAGTCTATTTTTATAGGTGTTAACAGTAGCGTTCGCATAATACTATATATTTTATGCCTATGAGGTTAGTGTAGTATCTCTTTGTTCCTTGAATTTTTGCTCTAAGGTCTTTAACCTCAAGTTGTGATTGTTCGATCATAGATTTAAGCTCTAGATTCTCAATCTAAGCGATAATTAACCTCATTCAAATTAATATTAACGTATTCTAACACGTGCAGTATAATCGTCACCAGATGCTCTTGTATGTCTAGGATCATGATCGGATTCAGAGCTTGCTTCAATGTTATTTTCAAGCAAACTTATTGTTGTATGTGCTTTTTTTAACTTTCCTCGCAGCTTCCTTAAAACGTTTTTTTTTAGCTCCCTTATTATGCGATTGATGGCGTACCTATTCTTTTTCTCCAACTCTGTACGGCTTTGTTCTACTTTTGTTTTAACCTCTTCAAATTCTTTTAGTTTGCTTTCTTTTGATACAATCTCCTGTTGAAGTTGTTCAAGATGCTGCTTAAGACGCTCAACGTCTTTACTGTTCTGTTTTTTAGAACGGAAAGACTTTGCTTTTCTTTGTTTGGGATGAGGTTCATTATTGTTATCACGTGCAGCTAAGAAAAGTAAGCAAAAAACCCAACAATCAAAACGTTTTTATCTTATTAGTTCTCTTTTAAAATAGCAGTACCGATGCTTGTTATTATCTCTACAGCTTCTTTTTGATCGAAAGTAGCTTCTTTTACCTAAAACATCCTCATTAGATTTATTACAAGCGGTGTAATCGACTTTTTGTGACTTTAACTAAAACGTAGAAATGGAGGACACGAATATGTTGCTTTGACGTTAATCTCAACTTACGTACATAAATCCAAGTATAGTCATGTAAAGGAATAGGTTTAAAAACTCTTGTTGGATTTTTCTTTGCCACAACAAGCTGCCATTTAAAGAACTTTACACCCAGCCCTTTTTTGGAAAATGTTTTTAGCATTTACCAGTTTGTAAATTATCACGTGATTGTAGATACAAAGTTATACGCACCGTACTTCTTAAGTTTTTGGTCAGTTGCTAATAGCTGATTTTCGAGAGTGTGAAGAACAATTTCTGAAGCGTCAGCCTTTAAATGCATAGTACGAACAAGTTTTTCTTGAACCTAAGAATTTTAAGTTATTCTAGTGCAGAAATTTACACTTTTTGTGACGTACAGTCTGTACCATAGACCCTGCATGAAGTTGTATTCTTTTAAAAGGCTCGTTACCAAGGTTCTGGAATATAAACAAAACAACGACTACACGAGTTAATCACAAAAAGTTTCAGTCAACAAAAAAAAATGGACATTACCATTTTCAGCATCTCTAGAATCCCTTGATCGTTCTTCTTGTATGGGCGATTCATTATCTTTAAAATCGATCCTGTTAGAGTTTATTTTTGCTCTATTTTTTAAGACATTGTATGATAAGCTCCTTGATAAGCGACGCCTAGAATATCTTTAAGCAATGCCTAAAAGAGAAAAACAATTTTTTTTGTTTTTGTACTTTAGGCGTGTTGTGCTACTTTTTTGAGGTGCCTCAGGCCTTGAACTCCGACGACGAAGAGATGTTAACTTGGTAATATCTCCCATCCGTTTAGCATTTTCTCTATTACTGTCAGTGGTTTGAAACGCAAGGTAAAAAAGATAACAAACTAGGTTACTTTGTTTCAAGCCTGTATTGCCCATATTGATATAAGTTTCCAAGACCAAAAGCAGCCAAAGGCCTATTGTTGCTCAAAGCAATACCTATGTATATGTTAAATGTCAAATGAACGTCATACTAGTGAGTTTAGCTTTTCAAAGATTGTGACGATCTTTTTTTTTCCCTTTGTTTTTTGAACCACAGAACAACAGTGGAAAATCTATTATTAACGTGCCTTCCATTGTACACAAAGTGTACTTTCTTGTACTCTTTAAATTAAATTTTTTCGCAATTAATCGAAGCAACTATGACACGTGTTTGACATTTATAAATTAATACAGAAAAAAATATATTTCAATGTTAAATTGGCTTACCTTTGCAGGAGTTGTTGTCGTTAGTACTTTATAACTCTTTTTGTTTTCTTTTGATTTTAAACCAGTAGAAAAAGCTTCATCGTCAGGGAACTGTATTTGAACCAACGCTTGTTTGTACAAAACTAAAAGTGATTGAGAAGTCAGAAAAAAAAAAGTAATCAACGAACTTGTGCTTGCAAGCTCTTCCTGATAGTGAGTACAAATAGCGAGAACATGTGGAGTTAGATTCCATATATCCTATAAGAAGGGATATAAGGGCGTGTATTACCGAGAAAGTGCAGTTTTTGCAGTTCTCCATTTGGACCTTTGTTCAAAAAAACGCTACAGCCGGGTTTTAAATTACCCAACAACAACTGTAGGTAGCAATGTTGGAAAACGTTACGGAAAATAACTGAAAACACGTGAAATATGTCCTTTATCGATCTAATTTGACGCTATGGTACCAAGAGTACTTAATGGCTGAGAAAAAGAAAAATAAAGGTGCGACAAGAACAAAAAAAAACTGCGCACAAAAATACCTAATGAATTGTACGTACGACGACCGGAATGCCACTGTATTCAAGTATAGTAACAATATTAAGTATAACTTCCTTCCCGCCGCTCACTCCGGATGTCGCTTGCAGCTATGGAAGAAAAATAAATACAAGTAAATTTAATCACGTGGAAAGCCACTAAAATACAATCTTTTTAAGTATTTTTGTAATAATCGGCCTCTTTAGGTTTTTTTTTTGTTTGTTGTTCACGAGCGTACTTTGTTCTGAAGTCCTAAGAGACTAGCATTTTCAGGTGTTTCCTAACGTCTTACGTAAGGAAAGGATACTCGAAATATTAGTAATGTACCGTAACCGTCATTAAACGGTGTTGGCGCATATTGATTGCGTTTTGTTTGGCTTTCGCCTTGTAACTTTTTGTTCTAACACTAAAGCGGTTTAGTCAGCGCTTTTCGCAAAAAACCAAGTGTACACTCCGATCGAAGGTGATTACTGCACTAAACCTATCTTATCGTACGTGTAGAAGTATTATCTGCAATAGACTAGATCTTTTTGAGTTCTTTTTGAGTTTTGTCGATAAAAATTAATGCACGTGATAGAAACAGTAGCCTACGCAGTAGCGATGGATATTAAGCTGATTTTGTTATTCGCTACATTATGGAGTGTTACCACAGGTGGAATTGAATTTAGCGTACTCCAAGCTTACTTACCTAGCGTATGATAGCACGTGGGTAGAATTTTTAAAAGTACATAAAGACCTGGAGGTAGGAAAAACAATTATTGTACCGGACTCAAAAGGAGTACAGTACGTCTTAAAATAACAAAGTTTTATCACGACTTGTTGTGAAAGTGTTTTACATTCTAATAAGATCTAAATATAACTAGTACTCTCGTAGTGTCTAGGATTGATTCAGGGTGGGGTAGGGAACATATACACAGGTGTAATGATTAACTATTTTAGGTAACAATGTTGATGCTTATCTTGACAGAGATATTATGTCTCAACAAATCAATTCAGGTTTGTGTGGTTGTTGAAATATCGTTGGCTAATAATGTATAGACTATCACTACAAAGGAGATATTGATGGACGACCTGTTCGGTTTTCAATAGACGAAAAAGGTCAAATTCAGTTTTTCGGTGAATACACAGTAAGGCGCTAGGATGAAACGCTAAAAACTTTTGATTGTCGTTAACTAGTTTTTCTTAGTTTTCATATGAAGAAGGAGAGTTTTCATTAAAGCAAATAGAAAGAGATTTGAAAAGAATGAACAGTAATAACATGACATGTGGGAGTAAGAGGGAACATGACCGCTTTAGTAAGCGTAACGCTGTAAATGAACCGTTAACGCCATCAAACGATAATATAACGTATACAATAAGGGTACATGCATTGCATTAACAACTTTTTCCTATTTTTTTCTTCCTCAATACGTCTGTATTAATCATGAATGTCAGGTCGCTGTTGAGACAGACTATCATACTTTTAAGGAGTATAATAGTATAGAGAAATTAACCAGTAATATAAACGCTGTATTCGCTGATATAAATGATATTTTCTTTCGTGAATTAAACATAAAAGTACAAGTGACAAAACTATTTTTTTACCAAAATTGTACGAAGAAACCAACTACATCACCTTGTATTTGACAGTTTACCCTAGCAAGTAATGATATTGTTGAAACAGACTCAAATGATGCTTCGGAGCTACTTGATAAAGTATCAGCTTTGTACAGGAAAGGCGGAGAGTAAGTTAAAAAAAAGAGTAAATAGGAACTTAACTGGTTGCTTTAGTCCTGAAAAAATGTTGTTTTTTAAAAACAACCAATCAGTTGATGCTGTGTTATACCTGACTACTCGAGGACCTTTTGATAAGGACACCGGTGGCATTGCATTCACCAACACACTATGCACTGAATTGGGTACTGACTGTCTCTGTTGTTTAACTAATTTTCTGGCATCCAGCTATTGGAGTAAGTCAAATGTATGGTCCTGAAGAAAGCTATCTTCACGTTGGTATTGTATCAACTGTAGCACATGAACTGGGGCATATTTTAGGAAGCGTACATACGCATTGCTATAATGCTATAACTGTAGAAGGTTCGTCAACAGCTTCAATGATAGTTTATTAAGAAACTGGTTTAGGATTTGATTCAACTGCTGTTGATCATTGCGAAAACAAGGAGCAACTCCCTGATGGTAAACTTTGCTACAGAGGAGCTAGGACTAAACCAAGTGATGGTGGTAAGTGTTGTATGTATGTAGGATTATTTTCAACCAATATTTAGGAAGCATCATGTCATATTGTGGACACGCTTCAAAAACAGAAGAGTTATCTTTTGGTTCAGTAGGAAAACACGGTTATAACAGTCAACGTGTTGGGCTTGTACTTCGAACTCGACTGGAGCAAGCAGGTCAGAAAACTTTTACTAACGTCATGCTCACACTTTTTAGCTGCAATACATCCTTCATGTATGCTCCGCAATGGTGCACAAGGAGATGAAGACGCTAGCCCTACTTTTACAAGAAGAAAAATAAGCATGGTTATTGTTGTTATAATGCTTGCACTCATTATTTTAACATTCGCTGGATGCGCTGTATATCAAGTATTCCTATGTAAGAACGAATCAAGGGAGGATGATTATGTACCCGAACCGGAGTACAGCAAATTGGAACTGGAAAATATTGAAACGTAGGCGTGATTGTCACGACGCTAACACGTGTAAGAGTACTATTTTTATGTAAAATGAAGTAATGATATTACTTGTAAGGCGTATGAGTACGGAAGAAGCAGTTGAAAGTCAGGAAGGAATTATTTTGACGCAACTTGGTTTTTTTTTTTATGGTTGTGGATAGTGTAATAATTAGCTTTAATCTAAGATGCAAGCATGGTAGATGATAGTAACCCATATATTAATCCATATGAGGAGCCTTTGAATAATGACACGCTCCCTCACAACTATTCAGACAAATACAGTATAACACACTTTACTTTGGCGTCTTTATATCTTCTACTGCTTGTATTCATCACAGCCGACAGATTTATTGATTTATACAAACGAAAGAGAAGTAAGCTGTCTTTCTGGAAGCTCACCTTTAGAATTTCGCTACTCGTAGGATGTTTAGGCACGTTTATCGTTCAAAAACCTTTTTTAACCCAAACTAGCACGAGTAATCGGAATGGCGCTCCAACCGTTCGTTTATCACCGCCACATGAAAATTCCTAACCAACTGAACAATATTCTTGTGCTATTTCCCAGCTTCATATTTTTCTCTTGCTACCTCATCATACTATTCCAATTGTGCGTAAAATAGATGTTTAGCAGTTCATAATTATTTTAACGCCGCATTTGGCATTATCGGCTTCAATACATCTAATCAGCTTTCTTACGACGCTATAGTACTGGTTTTTACTTTACAATGTACAGCTATTCTAAATCATGGCTAAAACGCTTAAGAACAATTTATTTAATCGTAAACGGTACGCGCTCATTCGTTTACAACGCTTTTTCCAGAGACTAGGAAATCGGTTGTGTCTTAAAAAAAATTTTGCGAAAAAACCGTAAAAAACTTCTCTAAGTCTGTTTTTTAGGTTGTATGTATGCTGTTGTAATAGGTTGCTTCACAGTAGATTGTATAGTATATCCTTTATCAAAGGATAATGTCGCCACTGCTACAACAACTGTAGAAAAGGTAAATCTCAAACTTTTGGAAAAAATTCTGGTTTTTTTTCTACTTTAGAATTATTGTTTTATGTTGTACCAATAGCCCTAACAGTATATTTAGCTGCTTGTAGCTTTTGCTGGCTGTGTATATTGTCTTGCTGCTATTGTGATATCTCTTTTTGGTATCTTGTACGATCAAATCACGTGACACAGTTGTGTAGTTTTTGCAAACCGGTTTTTTATTCGTTATCGGTTGTTCTTGTGTTCTCTTTATTCTTTTGGTTTTTCTCTTATGGATATTAGGCTTTATGTGAAGTATTTCTCTAAACAGAGCGTTACTGTACAATCTGCAATGAGTAAAACGATGTTTCGACTTCAAGTCCTTATTTGCTTCCTTGTTGCGTTGTGGTTCTTACGTGGTATTTGGACTTTGTATGCTGTATTTTCATCTACGACAGTATTTGGATCAAGAAGTTGGTGGGTTGATTTACTTTATTATGGGGTACGCACGAGTTGAGACCGAATCCAACCAAAATTATTTTTGAAAAAACAAAACCACAAGACCTTCTGTCTTGCTTTGTGGTGTACTTTTGTTGCTGGTAATTTAAAATTTACACCGATATTTAACATGCTCCATAAGCTAGCATCGTTCAAAAATCGTGGTAGCAACAGAGCATAAAGAAGTGAACATTTTTTTGATTGATTTTTTTTTTTTAGGTATTTGAAGGTTTAGTAATTGTTATGATGTTGTTCATGCTTCGTCCTTTGGGAAAAGAGAAAACACTTAGTGGTAATGATGAGACTTCACCTATAAATGGAGATGGTTCAACACAATATGGTTATTACTACAACAGCGAAGATAGTGATGATTATAATTCTTACTGAGAATTTTTTTTAATTCTCGCTCACTTTTTTTTTATTTCATTTAAAAATACTTTAAGACTCCTTTTTGGTGATCAAAGATGATGGTTCACCATTTTTTTGTACTGTTAGAAGAAAACAAAATTACACCTGTGTACATAAAAAAACACTTTACAAACCAAGGTAATTGTTGCAAAAGAGCCGGTTTAGAGTTTTGATAAGGTAGCCTTTTTTAGGGCGGTTAAGTTACTTTTCAACTCTACAAAAAACCAACAGCAGTAACGAAGATGAAAAGACGAGAGCGTGTACCCATGTTAGGACGAAAGAGAAGGTTTCAAACGTATGGTGTTGACGACGCAGAGGATGACGATCAAGTGTGTTGAAATACCGTAATAGTACTGTTACACGCGCTAACGAATACCAAAGGGCACTAATTGCATAGAAGATGTCGACTTTATTATTGGACAACTTACAACTGCGACAGATGTGCGTAACAATCCGTCCATCACGCATTTCCAACAGAAGAAATCCCTATTAATCCGTTTTTAAATATCTTTGGGAATGACCCCGCGCTTCTGACATTTAACGTTAGATCACTACTCTCAAGGATATAGCGATTCCAAAACTGAAGAAATTAAGAGAAGTACGTGTTAAATGTCATAATAACCGGAAGACGGTTACAAAGCGCCTCCGTAACGCCAAAAAGCGATGTTTTACGTTGTTTTACGATGTTTTAATGCTTAATGTGTTATTAACGAACCAAACCTCAATAGAAACTCCTTATCGTTGCAAGCGCAGTAGCTTATACATCTCCGGTACAGCGGATGACACCAAGACCAAAGAAATCAAGGGTAGACTTTACAAAATTGCTACCAGAGGAAATCATAGGAGAAATAATAAATATGGCTTTACAGTGTAGGCAGTTCATGTACTACGGCTTTTTACTGGGTATGTTGTGGAGGTTTTTTTATAATTTTTATGGAGAATTAGAAGCTAACATTTGTTATAGTATCGAAGTATATGTATCACGTGACTTGCAAATATCTTAAATGTATTCAAGTCCCAAATTATTCAAGTGAGTGGAAAATTCGATTTTTTTTGAAATGTTTAATTATTTTTGAGTCTTTTTTTCGGTACTAACTTCACGTGTTTTGGATTTTTATCTATTTTTACCCTGATTTTTAAATTTTGCAACGGCAATTTTATTATTAAGTTTGTGCACCAGATAGGCGCACGAAACCGTAAAAGTCAAAAAAAATTTTGAAGAAAAAGTCGTAGCATCGCCATTGCATCTAGCGCTTACTTTGTTTTTATAGAGTTACAATACCCGTTTGTATTCTCCAAGTCAATTATAGATCGTTTCAAAGGCCTCAAAACTCTTGATTTACAGAACCTAACAAACGGAGCTAGAATATCGCGTGAGGCATTGATAGAGGTATCAAAAAGACCTCAACTTCGCGAACTGTACCTATCAAGACAATTCTCACAAGATATATTCTGGCCTCTTATAATAGAGCACCCATATATACACCTAGAAGAGCTATCAATGAGTGTCAAGGAACATACAGCTGTGTATTGTGGAATCGGACTTATGACGAACTTGAAGAGTTTGAGTCTTCTTCTAGACCATGCAACATCTGCAAAGGATCTTAGCGATCTATCTACACTTACTAATCTTAAAAAGATGTATTTAAGAATCAATGAGATGGAGAACGCTGATAATGAAGTAAAGTTTTCTCACTGGGTAACAAACCTTAAAAACTTGGAACATTGGCGTTTCAGTTATTGCGATTTTTATACAAATGAAAACGCTGATTTTAGCATTGGTCTTAAGTATTTAACAAAAGTGACTACATTAAGTATAGAGCTTGATACACAGGATAATTGGAATGACGGTCTTATGTCTGAACTTCTTTCTGTTAGAGATAGAAATCTTAATGTTACTTTTTATTTCAAGGACATAAAACCTGAATGGTTACAGTTGTTTAAGGACTTTCTTGAACAATTACGTGGTTCTGATATAAACCTTTTACTTAAAGTACCCTTCAAGTCATCATTTTCATTACTCTTTGATAAATTGGTTCAATTGAAGGAGGATTATCAGTTCGATCTTGAACAGCATGAAGCTTATTATTACCCTTTTTGAGGGTAACACTTTTTTTTTTGTAAAATAAAACTACCAAGCTCGCGCTATTGACGCAGTTGTTTTATTCAAACAACGTCTTGTACGGTGTCCGAAAAAAACCAGTTTTTATGGGAAAAGTAAAATCGCTTCAACAGCACTTTGCCAACTGTTTTTGCCTCGTTCTTTGAATACTATCTTCTATCCACAGACTTCAAAAAAAAGGCATGTGTATTCACCTGCAGGGTTGATGGTAGGAAAAAAAAACTGCGTTGAGTTACAGATTAAATCACACATGTCACATTGTGCCTATTTACAGATTGTTCAAAAAAATGTCGTAATTGACTCTTTACATATATTAGAAACTAGTTTTTAGGGTTTTTTACGCGTTACGCGTTAGAGAAAATTGTTTTTATTTTTTTATGTTACAAACGCTTGGCGTTGGGTGAGTGTGTTCGAATGTTTGCATCACCACTTGTATAATTAAAAGAAGCGATAAATCGAATTAAAAATGTTAGTTGATTTGTAGAGCCTGTCACATACAACCAGGCTTTATATGTTTATGAGAACTGCTTAATTGTAAACCGCGTTGCGAGGCACGAACGTATTTTATTCTACCATGCCTAAGTTTGTTAAATTAGCTTCGAATAGCAGGTACGGCAAACCCTGAAGAGGATAGTTGCAATTGTTTTTGTCCGTCGTTTGACGGAAAAAATTTTAGAGCTGCGTAAAGCGCTTGTATTAACGCACCCTTTGCCCAGAGAATTAGTTTCGTAATAATCCATTGACTTTGCTCGTTTAAGCATTGCAGGTTTGCTTTTAACTGGGTCATATAGTATTCTCTTGGTACTCTCCTTCCTCCTAGCGCGTGGAGAGACAATATTTTTAACCTTGGTCATATTTTTGCGTGCGCTTCGCTTCATAGACTTCTTCTTTGTTTTCTCTTCCATGTGAGGGCTTGTTACCAGTAGTACAGAAAATACAGAGTTGTGCGTTGTTAAAAGTCCTAAATTAGCTAAATGCGAAAACAACCGACTTTCAAACTAATTCTCTTTGTTCGCTGTCGCTTGTTTTTACACTTCACTTTACCCATTAATACAATACAATACACTTCCCACTATGTAGTATTTAATCAGATCAGATTAATGACGTCATATAAGTACTACAAGACTTCAATTTACAGAATACAGACTCGCAAAGTGATTTTCAACGTATGTGAACTACGGCAAGAGGGAAACTACACGATTGGGGGAAAGTGGTTCAAACTACAATTAAACATGCTAAATAGACTCCGCACGCGTAAAAATTACATACCATTGGTGTTGCGAGAACTTTTGGGACTGCATGCTTAGTCCTACAAGAGTTTTGCTCAAAAACGTAGTGTAAACTCTGAAATCTCACACGTTGACAAAACAGAGATTTGAAAAAAATTATTAATTTAAAGTTCTTGCTTCCATTTTGAGGCGTCACTCGTCCAAAAGTACTCAACTCTCTTTGAACCAGCTTCAGCGATATCTCTACCTTTTAAGGCCGCTATAAGAGCGTAGCATCCATCAATACCAGCGCTCACACCTTGGTTTTTTGATAAGCAAAAGAAAAAAAAACTGTTTTTCAAAACTATACCAGCAGTTGTCCAATATTTTCCATCGTTTATCCATCTCCAAGGCTTTTCCCACTTGACTTTAGCACTCTGTGATATCACCCAATCCCATGCAAGCTTATTTGAAGTGACTCGCTTTCCATCAAGAAGCCCTAGAATAATCTAAATCCGTTGCCGAAAACATATCAAAAAAGATAAAATGTCCTTAAATTTTCAGAGCTATACCAGTCTTAGCCAACAGTCCAGAACCAGTGCAAACTGTTAGTACTATATCACACTTATTTGACAAGATAGTGAGCTTCTTGAGAAACAAACTACAAAAGCGTTACGGAATGAATTTATTAATAACTAGTTAATTTTAATAAAAAAAACCGCACGTGTCATTTACTAATGCCCGTGTACCAATACCTCCAGGTAACAATAAGATTGTACCAGCCTCCACAGACGGTACACTATCAAAAGTATAATCGACTAGTACTTGTATACCTAACGCACTGTTGATAGATATAGTGTCAAACAAGTGAGTACCTGAAGACGATTTCACTGCTCCTTTTGTTGATGAAACAATTTTAATACCAAACCTAGTAATACTTAGATGGAACGCTACTACACGCAATGATTTACCCTCCAGCATTACTAGAACAGCTTTCAAAAGCCATTAGAGGACCTGCGAAATCCTGATGCTGAAACCCATTAAATAACACAGCTAATACACGTGTTGTCATTGAAATTGATTCAACTTTTGTTTGTTAACAGCGCGTGACTTTGTTTGAGAAATTTCGCTCTATTTTACATCAAATATTGGCTGTAATGACAAATAACTAATTAAAGCTGAGGAACTAATGTGAACAATACAGAGATGTTAAACGACTCCAACGTCAACCAAAATGGCAAAAAAAAATTCCATGTTTGCGCACAGGTTCACTTTCGGTCTAAACTGTTTACCCCTAAAAATCATTACAAGGCGAACCCGCTTCGTTACCATCTCGGTACAGTGCTTGTTACAATTAGCAGCCTGTTTATTGGTATCAACACAAAATCCTTTCTGCTTCTTTGTACTAATCACGTGATGAGTAAATGTATGTCCATAACACTCAAAAGGCTTATAGAAGCTTACTCGCGTTCGTATTGTATCCTGGCTTAGCAATTAATAAGGAAGAAACGCAGAAGTCCCTTTATATACACTGAAAAAAAGTGAATGTTTGAAATACAGAAAATAATGTCAAACACAGAAAATACACGTCACGGCTCAAGAATATTTCATAGTCTAAAAGCGGCCAAACGTGTTTTAGTACCTTTGCTTCAAAAGGTACTTCAAAAGGTACTTTAAAAGGGCTATTGACTATTCACATTATGAACCAATAACTTATTGTTTCGTGGCCCATAACCTCCGTTCCATATTCCCTGCCCAAGGCAAGAAATTCTTGTCAAGCATTCACTTCTTTTCAGTGTACAGTCATGGACTTCTAACGCCTAAAGTCAGAAAATGATGACGCAAACTTGTAACTTGTTTTCACACCTTACAATAAATTCACATTACACTTCACATACGCAGCTTATCGTCCATCATGGCAAAAGTGGCTACTCTTGTTTCCTTTATATGTATACTATCTATTAGCACAACTTTTGCGCAAGTTAGTAAGTTCTAAACAACCTACAACACGTGTTAGGTTAGATTAATTGATAAATAGGTGTTGGTGAAACTGGTCGTTGTGCCTTAAAAATCGCCAGTGGGACTGACTTGTTTTCATTGCCTGGAACAACGGGACCAAACTTTCCAAACTTCGCTATAAATGATGCTGATTCAACACCGAATTCTGAGTACCTTTATGTTTCATCTCGCAGGGAATTTGCCATTGATATTGATCCAACGCAAGTTGAAATCAATATCGCTTTTAATGGACTTAGTCTTATTACTGCAACATTAGAATGCACGTTCGATAATACAGATATCAGCGGTAATACACCTTTAATATTTGCTCACCAACATCTAACAATTTGATAAATAGGTTCAACACTCGTCTCATCAAGTATACCTCTCTCTGGAATGCTCAGTTTTCCAAATCCAAATACCTTCAGGTACCCGTCTTTGCTTTCAATTCTTGTTAAACTATTGTTGACACTTCTCACAAGTCAGCCATTGCCTCAGTTTCCAATCAACAGTCCAAATTTTAATGCAATAATAATGTTGACAACACCTCCAACACTTCCAGCATGCACTCCCATAGATCCAATGATGAGCGAAATGCGCATAATGCTGTTATCTGGCGGCACAAAGTAAATAGTAAAAAACAGTCAATAAATAGTTAAAAAAAAAACAATAATTTATTGCTCGTTAGAGCATTTTTTGTGTCCAATTATTCTGCGCCAAAGAAGCTAAAAAAAAACTGCAAAAAACCTTTTTTTTGTAATCTCTGTGCGTAGATTATACTATACGCACATTATTGCAGCTTTTTGTATTGGTACGGTCTAAATTGTCGACTTGCGAGAAAGTATCTGTTAAACTGTATTTTATGCATCACTGTGCGTAGATGATACTATACGCACGTGCGCTATTGCAACTTTTTTGTTCCGTTGGTTTGAAAATGAAAGAAAGTGACATCATAGTGATTGTATACTATAGTGACCGCGTTCGGTTTTGTTTTTGGGTATGGAAACTAACTATTTATTTAAGTAACGTAGTTAAGTACAGAGCGTTACAGAGAATTGATATTTTATGACAGGCATATGTGAGTTGGGATCTTAGCAGCTTCCACAAGCAGCTTCGCTCCAGCAGCACCATTTATCACTTCTGATGCGAAAGCATAATGGTGATCCAGGGTAGCAGTATGCAGTTGAACCTAATAAATGTAAGTAAGAATTACCAACCTTTGATTTTCAAGTACATTGACCATTCTTTTCACGACCACGTTTACGCCATCCAGGAGGACACCATCCATTTGTATCACATGTTTCACCACACAATAATGGTCCTTGCTAAAAGGGGCGTTAGAATACGAAGTAAATGTAACATCAGAGCATGACTTACTTCAGTTGCTCGTTTAGCTCTTTCACTGAGCTCGTTAGATTGGACCGCCAAGGCAACAGTCAATGCCATGAGTACAAAGGCGAAAAGTATTGTTGTTTGCATTGTTCTATAAGGTGTGGTTGTTCTGTTCTGGTTTGTTTTGTGACTGGGAGGTCAAGATGATTTAAGTCTCACTTCATGTGCAGTTATGGTAAATTTTTTCATCTTATCGTGTCGAAACTTTGTAATTTTTTTATTGCCTAATATAAACTCAAATAGAACAGCGGTGCTGTTTGCAGTGTAATTACAACAAGAGAACATGGATAATTCGTGTTGAATTAGCGAAAAAGAAATGAGGTAAATAGTTTATGATAGTTTTTTTCAGTGAATAACATGACTTTAAGTCAATGTAAAAGCATTCAAACAAAACCAAATTACAAACCTCAACCAACAACAAACCTCTTCTTTAAACAAACAACAAATGAACACAACAATATTATTCGTATTGGTGACTTTGGCGTTGATACCAATTGCCTTGACGACCCAATCTAAAGACTCTGAAGAAATGCCAGACATGCACGAAAAGAGATCAACTGAGGTATGTCGACACTTGCTACTTCTACATTGTATGTTAATTAACGCCCCAATTAGCAAGGGCCATTATTGTGTGGTGAAACATGTGATACAAATGGATGGTGTCCTCCTGGATGGCGTAAACGTGGTCGTGAAAAGAATGGTCAATGTACTTGAAAATCAAAGGTTGGTAATTCTTACTTACATTTATTAGGTTCAACTGCCTACTGCTACCCTGGATCACCATTATGCTTCCGCATCAGAAGTGATAAATGGTGCTGCTGGAGCGAAGCTGCTTGTGGAAGTTGCTGAGATCTTGGCACTCCAATATGAATGTAAAACTAAATAAAGTACCCAAGTTTTACTCGTTTTCACTGTTAGAATGCATTGTTTAAGGTCCAATTTTCGAAACACATTTTGTGAGTAGTCAAACAGACAGTGGATGTCGTAATGTGCGCGCCTAAATACAATAGCCATCCATGCTATTGAACTTTAGCAGAAAACGGTTTACAGTAACGTGAAGTGAAATTCAGGCTGCACGCTGGTCATGAAAAGCGTTATTTGTGAACAAACTTAATCTTCCACTGGTATACTGCTACCTTTTGGATCTTAATATACTAATAGGTGCTGCTGGAATGAGGCAATTTTATCTCATGAATAGTCACAGATGGCGTTTGCAGGAGCTTGTAATAGTACCATTTTGTATCATCGCTATTGTCTGTGAAGTGAGTAATTTTTAGGCAACTAGATAAAAACCTACTGGCTTCGCTTTATCGTATACTACGTATTGTGACCATATTAAACATGCCGTTTGCGCCTGTTTATTGTTGTCAACACAAAATCCTTTCTGCTTCTTTGTACTGATCACGTGATGAGTAAACGTATGTCCATGACACTCAAAAGGCTTATAGAAGCTTACTTGCATTCGCATTGTCTTTTGGCTTAGCAATTAATAAGGAAGAAATTCGAGAAGTTCCTGAGAGTACACTGCAATAATACTTTTTTTCCTAATACAACGTGCCTGCTTTGGATTCAATGACACTTAAACAGCGTAAAGTACTGGCGAGCAAACTGTTTGAGTATTGACAATCCGTGTACGCCAACTTCAGTAAGTCAGTTAACTGGTGAATGTGCTACAAACTTCTCGGCAAGTCAATACCCGTCAAACGTACCTGAACGGGTTTTTCCTTCATCATTTAAACACGCTAACGTTATGGCTGAACCGAAAAAAGATGCAGCGGAGATAGAAAACAAGTTTTCTCTGTCTGGAGAAGACGTAAGTATACTCAAGGCATCACAACAAAGCTATGATGACGAGGGGTTCTACCCTAGCTTTAAAGTGTCAGAATCGAAACAAATTAAGCTATTTTTTGATACACACGGATTCGTCGTTATTAGAGATGTACTATCTACAACGGATATTGACAATACTCTCGCTTCGTTTTGGGACAAACCAGAATTAGATAAGGTACATTTTATCTTAAAACGCAACCTTACGCCGTAACAGGATGATCCTAATACGTGGGAGCCGTATTGGAACAAACAACAATTTGGTAAACTCGGCATTATCGGTTCTATGTACTCATTCGACGCTCCCCTAATGGCCAACAGACAAAACCCTAACGTGTACGTTGTTTTTAAACTCCTCAACGATTTAAACACAAAAAAAACGAACAATTACAAAAAACTCTTAAAATACCGCTTCTGTGGACGTAATAATTCGGTGACAGTGAATTGAGCGTACCAAAACACCTATTCATAATAGTATTTTTAAACTTTCACTGACTATAACTTCTCCTCTTAAATTTGGTTTAGACACAAAGCCTACAGTATTATACATAACACTACAAAATTATGGGTCGATTACGACCGTTTAGGAGTACTAAGACCAACAAGAAATGTAAAATTTCCAGAAAAGTCAGAACCTGTTGATATGCCGTCTTGGAAGACAAAAGATAGATGGCTTCATACTGATTGTAATCCATCAAGTGGTAAAATAGATGTTGCAGGTTTTAAGAAAGATAGAAACCATCCACACTTCAAACAAGGAGAAAAGTTAGATTTTGAAAAAACGCTTTATGTTCAAGGTTTACTTACCTTAACTGATGCACGTGTACAAGATGGCGGATTCCATTGTGTTCCTGGATCACATAAATTACCTCATATACTTCTGGAGGTACCAAGTGCTGGAGGAAACGTTCAACTTCCAGAAAACCATCCGGTTCGAGATTATATTCAAAAAGTATCAATGAGGAAAGGTTCTTTGGTGATTTGGAACTCTCTTACATTTCATGCTAATTATCCAAATGATAGTGAAAGATTTAGAGTTGTTCAGTATGTTCGAATGTACGTCATAAGAATGAATGATAACAGTCCTCGTTTTGAAAAATTGAAAAAAAAAAGTTGACTGTCAAATGATGGGCTTCTTCTACTCTCTGTTTTAAAACAACTCAATATTGCTTAGGTACCCTAACAGTGGAAGGCCTTACTTGCCATTAGCACAGGAAGAGGGTATGGCAGAAATTATATTAGACGAGTTTAAACCATCAGACCTTGGCAAAAAAGTTTTTGGATTGAAAAGATACTATTGGCCGTGGTAGATATTTTTAGCCATTCTATATTTCTCATGTGTATTCTGTGTACCTCCTTTAATACAGAAAATATCCAAAACTAATATTAGAGAAACATGATATTGACAAAACGTTGTGTTTCTTTATTTGGATCTATTTTTTTAAATACCGAAATTTCGTTCTGTAAAACCCGAAAGTTGCCTTTAATTTCAGTAATTACTGTCTGTCATATAAGTTGTCCGATACTCATGGGTATGTGGAGTACAACTACAACACCGTGATTGTTTATGTGAGCGCTATTTTCAGATTTTTTTTGTTGTTTTACAAGGTTGACAAAGTATTTGATTTACAGAAAGTGTCAAACAATGAAACATTTGTTTTTATCTATTATGATACCCCATGAACTAAGGAGATACTACACTTAGGGGATAATTCATAAATACAATCTCAAGATCCAACAGGAACAACAAATAGTTATTTTTCATCTTTTTGATTTTAATCGCCAATTTTGGAAGGCTAAACAGTTTTTATTTACAAACCCTTCGCTCACAATTATCTTACTAGTATTGTGGTGTTCCAAGACCTCTGCAGTTATAATACTATTTTTGGAGCTGTACTCTCGTGCTATAGGTCTAAAAGCGTATTTCATCATGTGTCGCGATAACGTACTGGTTGCGTCTCCTGAGCAAGCTATTGAAACAACTTGCGAACCGTTTTTTGTAACAAACAGAAACTTGTCTACGCGAATTTAGCTAATCTACAAAACTTTTAGAATGATATTACGGAGCGGTTTTTGTATCAACAATGCTTTATTAAGGAGGTACATAATTTATCAAAGATCGTGTAGTCAGAAAAACTGCTATTCATTAAACTCACTTTCAAACACTAACAGAACACTCTTGATTTGTGTATTGCACGAAAAGCGTATTTTCGTTTAAACCAACAAAGCTCAAGGTTCAAATTTTTTATCGAAAAAGTCGAATTCGTTTTGCTATTTCCAGAATAAAACATGTATCGGTAAACGCTATTTTAGCGTATAATATAGTTATTGGGAGTGAAATCATAGCAAAAACGATTTAAGTCTTTTTTGATATCAGAAAACGCTCGCTTAGGATTTTAGACTTACCCAAGTAGCACAACACCTTCGCTTTTACGCTTTTACATTATTATATGTATTATACAGCAATCAAACGCGATTAGAAGTAAAATCACCACGTATCCATTGGAAGTTCTTAACAATGAGCAAGAAAGAGTCCAATAAGGATAAACACAGCAATAATCTACATAAACAGAGGAAAAAAAAGACAAAACTTGTAGTGGAGCCGGAACCCAAACGCTCACCGTCCCTTACAAGAACGCCTTCCAAGCGCGAGAGGAAGACCAAGTCGCCTGATGGGAAAGAAAAACATAAAGACAGCGCAAGTAAGCCTGCAAAGGGTAAAAAGAAGCACACTTCACCTCGTACGCAACAGCACCATTTTCAGCAAAATCGTAAACTCCATCACTTGATTTTTAATGGAATCGTAGTTTCCTCCGTACGGAGCAGGAAAGTGAATACAACACGAAAAGTAGTAAAACGCAAGAAATACAAGACAAACAGACGGAGAAAGTCACTAAGTGATAGTAATCTTGCCGCGTACGCACCAAACTACTTAATACGCTCTTTTGCAGCCACCAAGGGGTTTTCCGGCGTTAAACACTGTCAAGAAATACAGAATTTCATTTACACCTTTTCGCTTTTGGTTGCGATACACTTTGAAGTCACTACTACATAACTACAAATGTTGTAGTTTTGCTCGCTTTTTCTCGTTGCGATTTATCATCAAAAATCGCTTTATACGCTTTATAACTACCCATCATAAGCTTTAAAACAGCGTTGAGTAATGTGCTAGCGAAACTAGCCGTTGTGCAACTCGGAGAAAAATCAAAAAAAAATTACCAACTTTCGGCTTTTTTAGCTCACTTCCTTGTCTTTAGGCACTTACGTGATCATCAAAGTAGTAAAAATATTATTTTAAAAAAGAGGACAGCACATTCAAGCGCTAAAAGACCTTCTACACTTACAGATATTGAAGAAAATATGTCACTTGATAGTGTTTACTCACAGTCTGCTATTGTATCTGTTTTTGAAGCTGATTATGTTGGTAGAGCTACCAAGTTCAGTACGTCATTTTTACTACCACAATCAACCATTTTTGAAGAAAAAAAATGAGACAACTGGCAACTTCTTTGAAGATTTCTTTTTCGTTCAACTGGTTTCCTGACATGCTTGTTTTTCCGCTTAGGTGACCTTGATTACCGTAGACTGTTTTCAAGAGATAGTTTTAACAATAAGATGATTAAACACAAGCCAGCTAAGATAAATGAAAAGGTAAAAGCCTTCTTGGTGTTTTTTTTTTTTGGATATCATTTAACATTTCTTGTGTTTAGCTGGGCGTTGCAAAGCTTGAGAATTGGCAAAACTTGGATTTGGCTAAGAAAAATAGACGTATTCAGAGTTTTATAAGCAGACATTCTTCAATAAAACAAGCACTTCGTGTTGCTGTAAAAGCAACAATACCACAACCTAAATCCATGAAGGTACTTTTTTTTACTTTTATGCTAGTTCACCACATGCCATTTTTCATCCTTACAAAGCGTTTTATTTTACCCTCAAATTATAAGGCACAAGTACCGCAACCTGCATTTTTTTATGGTCTTTGTGAGAGTATTGATTTATTCTTTTCTTTAGGATTACGATTTTGCAGATTCAGACCCGCCTCTAATTTTCACAACAAATGAAGACTACTTAGTAGAACTAGGCGATACTACTACAACATATAAAGAACAATGTCAGCATCTTAACATTGATCAACATGAGAGAGTCTTACATTACTATAAAGACTATTTCTACGGATGTAAGTGTCATTCATCATTTTGTTTTTTCCAATAATTTTCTTACTTTCTCCTTCCTCTTATTTACCTGCATTAGTTGATCACTTTAACTTTTTGGGTTATAATGATGACCTTGGACCTATTGTTGTCTCAGTAGAGAAACAGTCAAAACACAGAAAACGTGTCAATCTTCGTGTTGTTATAAAGATTGACATCTGTGATAAATGGGCTTTTATACCAGCTGCTGATAAGTCATCAGAGGTGTTAAAGAGGCTTAAAGAGCTCGTACCTGAGCTAGAAGATACTGTACTTATAAAAACAACAAACACTGATATACAAGATCACCTACTTCAAATGGAAAACATGTTTGACGAAACACACATAAAGGTACACAAACAACCTTGATTTTCTAGTTCTCAAAATTTTCTTCTTTTTTGTGGTTGACACGTGACATTTTCTTGGTAAATTCCTTTGCTAACGTATTTACAAAGGTTGGTGTATTATACGCCACAAATACAAAACAGACTGAGACTGAGATGTATAGTAACAGAGGTACACAATCGTTACTTTTTGTTTGTATTCTTTTTGTTGATCTTTTGTTTTAACTTTTTCTTTAGAGCATTCAAAGCTGTTTGGTGAATTTTTAACGCTTCTCGGTGAAGAAATCGGTATGTTTAAGCAAACGTTGATCACATTATTTCACAAAAAAAGTACATCAAGCCTGACACATTTTAGACCTCTTAAATTGGCCTTTCTTTGCCGGTGGGCTTGACACTGAGAGTAATAGAACTGGTAAGACTACTTACTATAACTCTTGGGAAGATTGGCAAATTTTATATCACGTTTCAACATTACTACCTTATGATGAATACGAACAACAACAAGTACGTTTCAAAAAAAAATAATGTTTTCTTTTTTCATATCACGTGGTGCTTATTACCTCTTTCAGATTCAAAGAAAGAGACATATTGGAAACGATAGTATAGTTATCGTTTTTGTAGATGAAGGCGATAGTTATGATCCTGAGAGTCTGCGTTCTGAGTATATTAGTATCCTGTTAGATAGTCTTTTTTTTTTTTTCCCTTTTGTTCTAATTTTTCTTGTTGCTTTTAATCCTTAACAACGAATTAAGATATTATATTTGTTGTATCTCCTGTACATTCTAAAATACAAGAAACTGGAAAAACATGGTTCAAGTACGCCTCTAAGAAGAACTCAATTTCAAAAAAGTTGCTTTTTTGACACTTCTTTCCTTTGTTTTTTGCTTTGTTGGGATTGAATCCTCTAATAATGTAATAGGGTAGCTGTAAGTTCCAAACCAGGTGTTATGCCATTTGGACCACGACTTCCTGAACCCGCAGAGTTTGAGTTGAACGAAGACTTCCGCGAATTTTTTATACACAAAGGTAAGTACAAAAATCTTGGGTTTTTCCTCTCGAGCTGAGTAGTGCTAACTCTGTTTTCTTTTAAGTTGTAAATGCACAACGCGCTGCTAGAGAAAGCCCAGTTTTTAAGAAAATAGCAAAACGTGTAAGAAGAGGTCGGTTAGACCGTCTTGTACGGACACATCTAGATTTGGATGGTTCAGATTAATATTGATATGTTTGAACTTTTTTTTTTCTTTCCATCTAGATTGTCTGTCATATAAATTAAAATAAATATGTAACTTTCCTTGCTACCTCAGTTATTGTTTTTGGACGAGATAAACACTTACTTGTGTCGCGCTCAAGCAAGACGTTAGTCTTCCGCCAAACCAGTCCTGGTCTCTCTGTTGCTCACACAAAAGCACTTCATCTGCATACATTGCTAAGATCTTTGTGATCTACAATTATTGTGTGATCCATGTAGTGGCGGATAGGACTTGTTTTGTTGTCGAATTACTGTTGTGCTTGAACTCAGTGGGTATGTCACAAGGTTGTAATTGCGCGTGAAATTTTTTAAGTTGAACGATGTAGACTTTTAATTATGAGCAATAGTACGAGTACGTGGCTATTAAACATCTGGATAGTTTAGTAATACACTTATTGATTGAGGTACGTATGCAACCCGATTAACATAAAACCACCTTAAAAACGCTACAACATGTCCGGTTTCACGAGAATGACTCTACTTTATACACTACTATGCGCATAGAGTACTACAATAACAATTAGAACACCAGCAATGGAGTTTTAAGCAAAAGGGGAAATAAACACTTTGTAACGCGTTTTTTGTGCTGCATAATGCCACACGCGAAGTTTTTTCACCGTTTGTAGCAGAAAACTTGCAAAAAGTTGTTTATCCATTTCTCGGACACTTTCTCGTGAAACTGGACATATTAGCTTTGAATGCCCTTATCTAATGTGTAACGGCTTTCGTTTAGAGGATCACCTTTAAACGAACCACTCCCTGTATCACAAGGCAAAGAACATGAGCAACCAAACAAACACTGACGAAAAAAGAAAGTGTTTTCTGTTTTCTCTTCCTTGTGAGATTCAAGAGTACATTTGTACTTTCAATGCTGAAGCATTCACAAAATTCCATACACTTTCAAAAAGAGCAGCTATCAATACACATTTTGATGAAGGATTGAAATCCAAAGGTAAATGGATAAGATGGTATAAAAGTGGTAAAGTTGCATGTCATGAATATACAACTGGACATTCGAAAACTTGGTATGAGAGTGGAAACCTAAGGTCACAATTTATGATGGTTGATGGTAAACTACATGGTGAATATAAAAGATGGTATGAGAGTGGTCAACTTAAGGCACAAAACACGTGGATTTATGATAAGCAAAATGGAGTACAAAGTGAATGGTATGAAAATGGACAACTTAATGCACAAAGTATGTGGGTTAATAATAAACAAAGCGGTGAAACCAAAGAGTGGTATGAAAGTGGACAACTTTATTCACAAACTACATGGATAAATGGCAACAAAAATGGTCAAGATAAACAGTGGTATCCAAATGGACAACTTATGCTACAATGTGTGTGGGTTGATCATAAACAAAATGGAGAAACCAAAAGATGGTACGAAAATGGACAACTTAAAGCACAGGCTATGATGGTTGATGATAAACAATATGGAGTACAAAAAGAATGGTGTGAAAACGGACAACTTGAAGCACAAAGTATGTGGGTTGACAGTAAACAACATGGTGAATATAAAGTTTGGTATGATGATGGACAGCTCAAGGCACAAACTATGTGGGTTGATGGTGAGAAAAGTGGTGTAGAAAAAGAGTGGTATGATGATGGACAACTCAAGGCACAAACTATGTGGGTTGATGGTGAGGCACAAACAAAATAAATTAAAAGGATTTGTAACTGAATAAAAAAATCACGTTTTGTTAGGAATGGTGAACTAGGCTTAAAATAGGTTATAAGCTTGGTTGGAAGTTCTATAGAAACCGTCCATAAACTTTTATGTCCAAAGGGAAGAGGTGTTGACAAAGTTCGGTTTTTATTTAACAAGGTCATTCGAGCTGACTTGCTTCAATGCATATGTAGAGGAATCACGTTGAGATTAATGAGTGCACGCATTTTAACAAATATATCCAGTTAGTAAAACACGATAAGGCATCGAAACTATCGTTGGTATTATTCCTTTGGTAAAATTATGTACTTACTCATGTGGGACATCAACTGAAAAAAAGGTACCTAGTTTTTGTAGGAGAACAAATCCAAGCGAGTAAATGGCCATCTGTTTGCTTTTAGTAGGCGCTAAGTGTAGATTTCTGGAGTTGCATATGTTAGCAAAGCCAATTAGTAGTTGAGAAGAATCGAAAACGCTAAAATAAACTTACAGGAGCACTATTTAGTTCTTAGCATGCTCCAAAGCTGAAGAAAGTATATGTTGTTTTGCTGCACGTTTTTGGAACAAAAGCATCGCTGAAACGGTTTACAACGGAAGAAAACAGCTAGCGTAAGGGTTTGTGGCTTTTTACAATGTGCATTATCCATATTCGAGCATTTTAACTGGATATTTCAGTGAAGTGTATCCCACTATTTATTTTTGGATAGAATATGGGCGTATAAACCGAAACGAATTTCTTCTATATATCAAGTGGAAGTAGTTCTCCACTAGTTTCAGTTTGACTAACCGGAGCGACCACAAAGCTTTCGTAGTGGCCGATGAAAGTAGACATGGCAGTCTCAAACACCAAGAACAAAAAAAAGTAACAAATCTATTAGCGGCTACCAGGGTGCTTGCATCGGTGAACATAGGTTACTTTTTTTGTTCCCTAAAAAAAAAAGTCAAAATAACCCAGCCTAAGCTAGTAGTGCATTTGAAAACAAACAAAAATACCGTGTCCTCACCTGGGGAGGATACTTTTGCTTAATCGAGTAACATTTTTGTGACAAGTTACAAGAATGTACAACATCATCAGTATCCACTTGTCACAAATTGAGAACTCTTCATTTGGTTTTGAACCAAAAAGCACACAGAGACAATTATTTCGTTGATGCGCGAACAAACCCTAGTTTGTAGTAATTATGTTGTCTGCTGACACGATCTAGTTTAGCAACTGCAAAAACATAACATGTACCAGGTGAAGGCACTTTGTTGTTCATGTTTTGGATCTTTTTAGAATACTTAACTCCGTGCTAATGCTTGACTTTGCACTTCTTTATTAATGTAATGATTTCTACAGCAAACAATCGTGCAATCACAGTCTCTTGTATCTAAACATATGTGTTGTACAACAACTCAAATTTTTCTTGCTTTCCTGAAGTTACTGCAGGCTCTCCCTTCTCCTGAGCGTATTTATCTAAATCCTCAAAAGTGCATTCACCAGACATAATCTTCTTTCCAAGATCAGAGTCCCATGAAGCATAACGAGCCTTTACAAGACCAGGAATAACCTTAACAAAAAAAAAGAGTTATACAACAAAATCACGTGATTTTATAGAAAGGAATAAAAGGTAGAATATTGAAAAAAACTTTTGATACAAAAATCGTAACGTACTGCATCTTCCTTGATTTTTGCAGCGTTTCTCAAACCACGTGCAAAAGCATCAATTGCTCCAATATGAGCTATGAACATATCTTCGATATCAACTGATTCACGTCTTACTTTACAGTCAAAGTTAAGACCACCAGGAGCTAGCCCGTCTTGTCTGACAACAGCCTTGGAAAAAAGAATAAGTCACTGTTCTGAAACTTAACATCGTACCTGCATAACAAGAGTAGTTTTCTTAACATCCATAGGAAACTAAAACAGTCAATATTAGAAAGACATTGAACCAAGGAAAACTGGTACAAGCTTTATGAAAAAAGGGGAAAAAAAAACAAGGAAAAAGGTACAACTCATACTTGATCAGTATCCCATCCAAGAAGAGTATCTCCAGTATTTGAATCTACAGATCCAAGCATACCATACCTGTTTTGGGAGTATTGGTCAAGGCAATAACCAGTAATCTAGAGGTTTTTATCAAAAGAACGTACCTTGAAGCTACTTCAATATCGTGTTCATAGTCATGTCCAGCGAGAGTAGTATGATTTGGCTCAATGTTAAGCTTAAAATCTTTGTCCAAACCATAGTGTTTCAAAAAGCCAATGACGGTCTGCGCATCTAACAACTAAGTTCAGAAAAAAGGCAGAAGTAACATTTTTGGTACAAACTTACCGTAATCATATTGATGCTTAGTAGGCTCACGTGGTTTAGGTTCGATGAGCAATTGTCCAGTGAAACCTGTAAGTGAGTTAGAGAGACTATTGGTTCAAGACTATTTTTCGTGTTTTGTAAACCTCTACAAGGTCGAAAGGCGAAAAAAAGCATTTACCTATTTTCTTTTTGTAGTCTGCAGCCATTTTCAAGAAAGCAGCAAAATGATCGAGCTCTGCTTTGACGTTGGTGTTAAGGATAGTTTGGTATCCTTCTCTGCCACCCCAAAAGACGAAGTTCTCACCACCTGTTTCAACATAGTTAGTTGTACAACCTCGTTGAGAGTTCGCATTTCACTTACCGAGTAGTTTGGTCAACTCAAGACACTTCTTAACTTGTGCACCAGCATAGGCAAAGGCGTTAATATCTGGGTTGGTTGCAGCACCATTCATGTAACGCTTAGGAGCAAGGGTCAGATTGGAGGAAGGGTTTATAAGTAGTGAAGTGTTAGTACAGGATGAGAGAAGAGATTTGAAGTTCCCCACAGTAGTTTGACTCCTTTTTTCGCCATTTCTTCCTTAATGGTAGCACCGACTTTGTCTAGGTTTGAGTTTGACTCGACAATATTCTTGCCCTTTAGAAAGTGAACTCGTGAGTAAATGTACACGTTCATAGTCTAAGTTTAAAAAACGTACTTCAGGGGCAATGTCACGGTCGTGGAAAGCAAAGTACTTAACGCCAAGTCTACAAAAGAACATCAGAAGGATAAAAAAGGTTAAAAAAAAATATCACGTGCCTTCTCGTGAATTCAATAGCTACCTTTGCTCTTCTTTGAGCGTTTTCAACGCTGTCTGTACCATCTTCCCAAGGTCTCTCGATAGTGCCAAACCCGAACATATCTAATAACGAAACAAAAAAGTTAGACTTGGATAAAAAAAAATCCAAAAAGATTTTTCCATTGAAATGTCACATGACTATCCACGTGATATTTTTTACCTGCGCCAACACCTCTGAAAGTATGCCAATAGCAGACCTAGTATGAAATCAATAAATTATGGATAGGTGGGAACGGGCTACAAAAATCAAAAAAAAATTCACAAACAAAAAACAAAGGCACGCGGTTTAGACGGCCTACAAACTTTACTTTTTTTTCATTTTTATAAAGCGTACCGAGAATCTACACCAGTCTTCCATTGTTTTACCGAGTATTACCTCAGATGGGTTGTAATAACGGAACGCTAGAATGTTTTTCGTTTCTGGTCCTTCGTATTTAATCTGGGAAGGTATTCCTGCGTCGTCGAAGTATTTGGCGACATCTTCGACACATACGTAGCTTTTAGGCGTAGAAGAACCTGGAGCGAATGATGACATGCTTTGTCTGCGTTTTAGAAACTTGTAAATGCCATTTTTTAAGCAACTTAACCAAAGTTTGCTTAAACGACCACGTCAGACATATACGCGTGGTCAAATGTCAGTTTGTAACGTACTTGACACATTGTGGCACTTTTTTGTTGACTTAAGCGATTTTAAGTGTTTTCGACCGAAAAACTCAAATTACTGCTTGATACAGTTAAACTAACCTAAAAAACAATGGGTGACGACGCTGCTGATTTAGTGCGTAATAGTGAACAGTTACGTTGTTGGGCTAATAAAAGTGGTAGTTGGCTATCCTAAAAGGCGAAGCGCCTTCTGCACAGTTTCAAGCTGAAGCAGAAGATGTTAAATCTAAAATTGCTTCTGGTGCTTTAACTATGCACGGTGATGAAGAAGGAGAGCCACCACGCGACGACGTACGCTTTTCAGGTGAAAAAACATACCAAAGAACTTTGCTTTTATGTTACTGGTGCCTAATAGCAACTACAATCTTCATAATTGCGATCGTTTCAAAAAGATGAACTCGATCGTTGTTTCTATTCTCGCTGTATAATTTCAGTACGCTAGCTAACACCATCTAAAGGACTGGAACTCTAAACGAGAGGAGCAAAAGAAAAGACGGTTGGCGAAACTTGCAGCAAAAAAGAAAGGCGTACGTTAACTGTTCACGCAATATCTATCTTAGAACAACCTGCTCGCGTATTAGCAGCAAATCCAATTCAAGCTTTAAAAAACACGTTTTAAATCTCTACAACGCCCTGCACGCTCTAATGCGCATTGTTCTATCACTTTTGTAGTTTTAGTTGCAAGCACCAAAAATTCAAAGCGTTGTTTTACTCGTTTTTTGTTCTCTTTCTCTTCTTGGACTCTACAATTTCTTTGCGCTAAAGACTGTACGTATAGAAAAAGAAAATGGACCCAGAGCGTCGAAAAATGCTTATAGCTCGAAAAAAAGCAAGGCTTGAAGCACAGAGGCGGTTAAAGGAAGCACAAGCTGAAGAAGCTGTACGTTGTTTTATAATTGAGGCTATCTATCCGACTAGCGTTGTTCAAATGATCAAAATGTCATTTTTTTTGTTTTGAAAAAAAAATAAATTGTAGCTGATGGAGCTCTTCTAGGCGAGGGATAAGGAACGTCTTGCTAGATTAGAAAATCGTGGTGTTGATATCTCTGAAATGGGCGAGATTGAGGCCGATGTAGGCGATGCACGTAATAATATCGATGCCTTTTTCTCAAAGAAAGCTGGCGTTGAACCAGAAGCTGCTAAGCCAGCCAGTGGTGATAATAAACCTGCTGCGTACGTTTTTAGCTATTTACCAGATGCTGAAAGGCCAAACAATTTATTATTCTTTGTAATTCTTACGCATGTTAGTGCCAAGAGTGAAGCAAAACCAGCGGAGAAAAAACCTGCCGAAGATGGTCCTGGTTGTATTGGTTCCAAATCTACTGCTAGAGGATCTGGTACTCAAAAGGCTATCCTTACAGACGAAAATGTTTTCAGTGTATTCCCAAAAGGTACAAACAATCAAACTACTTTTGTTTTGAGATTACTTTGTTTTTAACATTTTTCTTTCTTGCAGATAAGGACGGTGCCGCTATTAGCGTCAAGAAAGAACAGATTACATTCACTGTTGAAGGGCCTGGAAATCCAACAATTGAAGTAATGATTAAAAATTAATTTGTGGTATTTAATTTGCTGTTTTAGGCCTATGATAATGAAGATGGCGATAAATCGTGGGATATCGAGTGGGTGTCGAGCGTCGAGGGTACTTATGTTGTTAAAGTATTGATTAATGGTTCAAACATTATTGGGAGTCCATTTACTGTTAAAACTCCAAGTACGTTTGGTTTGCTGTTAGTTAGGTTTAAGTAAAGTTATTTAACATTTATGTAGATGCTCCGGATGAGCCAGTGAAGGAAGAGGTTGCTAAAGTAGAGCCTAAAGTGGAAAAAACTAAGGTTGAGGAACCAAAGAAGGTTGAAACACCAGAACCACCCAAAGCTCCAAAAGAAGACAAAAACTGTAAAGTCTTTCCTGACAAGTGTAAGGTTACGTACGTTGTTTGTGTATCTGTTGTTTTATTTGGTCGCTTATATTTGTTTCTGGATAGTGGGTACAATTTGCTGCCGGCCAAGATTGGTGAAATTGGTTGCTTCACTGTTGTTTTAAGCAAGAAACCTGGTGTTTCTATTAAAAAGAGCGAGCTCAGTGCTCATATTAAAGGACCTACTGGCGTAGTCTTACCACGTACGCACTTAGTTAATGCTGCTTTTTTTTGTTATCAAACTGAAATCCTTGTACTAACTTTTTTGCTTGGTAGTTGTGTTTGACAACGAGGATGACACTTATGATATTGAATGGGAACCAACTGAAAATGGTACACATGGTATTGTAGTCACCGTAGGTGGTACAGTTGTTGGTGATGGCATCTATGAAGTTGACGTTGGTACGTTCAAATATTAATCTTTTCTTTTGACCTCACTATGTTCTTTTTCAATAGGAGGTGTTAAAACTGATGTTGCGTCACTGGAAGATATACTTGGTAGTCAATTAGACGTATCTAAAGCTTTATCAAGCTTAAAAGCCAAACAAGAAGCACCAAAACCAACTCCAACAGAGGCAGTACCAGCGCCAGCCATGCCTGAGCCTGAAGAGTCTGGTGCTCCACCAGCACCTCCAGCTATGCCTGTACCAGAAGAGGCTTCTGGCGCTCCCCCAGCACCTCCAGCACCCCCAGTAATAGCTGTAGATACTACTAGTGGGCCACCTCCGCCACCACCAATGCCTGTAGTTGATACTGCTGCGATTGAGGCCCTTGAAGAAGCCAAGAAAGCATTAGAAGCAAAACACGCTGACCTACGTCAGAAAGTTGAAGATTTAGAAGTAGTCGTTAAGAATAAAGACGAAGAGCTTTCTAAGCAAAAGGAAGCATTAGATGAAGCCAAGGCTGAAGTATCTAAGGGATCAAAAGCAGCTGAAGAGATTGCTTCATTAAAAGCAGAACTTAAAGTATTTCAAGACGAGAAGGAAAGTCTCAAAGATAGCTTGACAAAGGTATGTTTTTGTTGAACCTTCCAGGCGATGTTTTGACTTCTGGGTTTTTTAAAGGCATTCCGTGAGTGGATGCACCAGTATGGTTGGGATGATTACGCAAATAAGCTTTTAGCTGAGGGATTTGAAGATATTGAAGATTTAGAAGTTCAAGATTTGAAGGATATTGGTATGAAGAAGGGACATTTGAAAAAGTTCCAACGTGTATTCGCTGCTTATAAGGCTGTACGTATTTTGGGCTTTTTTGTATTGCATCTTTTCAGAATGTTGTAATTCCAAGTGTGTTGGAAGTTTGTTGGTTTTTTTTATGTTGGTGTTGACGAGAACTAACTTTTGTTTGTTTTAGGATAAAGCCAAATCTTCTGGAGGTAAAGGAGGTTTCAAGATTGATGAACGTCTACAACAGCTCATGAGCGATCCTTCTAAAAAGGTTATTAACGACTGGGTTCTTGTTAATATGGATCAAGCAGGTAAAGTGTTTTATTCAAGGAAAAAAGCCAAGTTCGTAAATTAATATTTTTTCTAGGTCAGACATACTTGGAAGGTAAGGCGTGGTCTTTCTACAAAACATCTACAGTACAAAGATTCCATTACATGGATAAAACGTCATCCTCTTGGGCTGTTGAGCCACCTAAAATGGATCAAATAGAGTCTGTTCAGACAATGTCTGGTAAGTACCTCTTTTTTGTTTACAACATTTATTGAAAACAAAGTTTCCAATTTCAACGCTGTATACTCACTAGTTGTTTTAGGAAGCGTGTACTACCTTGGTAACAGGCAAACATAGATTAATATGCCTAAATAGTAACATGTAAAATAAAAAGGCCGTCATTTGACATTTCACCATTGTTATTTAAAACCACAACACTGATTGTTTATCTAGTCCTAGATACAAAAATTTTGTTACTGTTTGCTGTAGGCGGGGTATGGTCGATTCTCAAGCTTACAGTAAAGAGCATAATACAAAAAGGAGTTAGTTATTTGAGATATTCTTAAGAGTACAAGCGCAGGTTCATTACGACTAACAGATTGATGGCGAGAATCACGGCAGTGAGACTTACTTTAGTAAATGTCCTCTAACGCAGCTAACAGTTTCCACCAACTACGGAGGTCGTTGTTCGTAGTAACAAACCCGCGTACTTCATCAACAGCTTAGTTGCTACAGTTTCGCCGACAACACCGGCGCACACGTCAGTTGCTTCTGTAACATTAGTTTCCTCATAACAATAGCCATACGCCTAGCTCCAAACCATAAATTTTCTTTTGAAAGGCTGAGATTGAAATAGGCGTACGTGCACTGTATGTAGAAGGTTGTAGCTACTACTGAAAACGTATTTCAGAACATACCAGAATTGGAGTAAAAAAAGCAAGGTTTTCGTTAATTTTTTCACTTTTGTGAGCCTAAAACTACAATATCAACGCATTGTAGCTGAATCGGACGTTGAACTTTTTATTTTTTCATCACGATTTACGGTAACGTAACTGTAATTCAAACCATACTAATCTAGTGAATGTGTAGTCATACATACGATCAATACATATTGTTGACAATTGTGTGAGCACGAAAGTTGCCTCGTGTAAGCATTTCTTGGATTTTTAATTTTCCGAAAAGAACTTATTTTCACAACATACTAAACTTGGAGATGCTCTTGTATTTCACTCTTTTAACTGTTTGTTCCTTTATTTCCTACGCTGGTGATCTTACTTTTTGTAGTTCCGGTTAATTCAGATTTTTTTTGTGTTTTCACGCGTGTAAGAGTTCTAGATGAGTCTAACAGCTACTATCGGACAGTTTCGAGCGTTTTTATTATTGCAATGGTTCAAGACTAACTCAATCAGTTAACATACGTCCAAGAGGTTTAGTTAACTACTGCTGGCAGTGCCTAACACTATATTTTAAACTCGGGCATAATCACTAACTAGAATTCTGACCTTGCCTGGCTCCAAAACGGGAACGGAATATCTTAAGTTGGACGTATAAATAATAATAAAAAAAAAGCAAATCTCCATCACAATAGCTTCAACGCATCTATACAAAGCGATGTTAACCTTTTACAAAACGAGAAGATTAAGTCATCTATTAAAATTACCAAAATTAACCTTAATATACAACCTAAGCATCAACTCACCTTCGAAAACAAAATGAAAGTGTGTTGCTTTTTAAACCTCTCAACGCTTGTAGTACTATCGCTATTGTACTTCGCAACGCCTTCAGCTGGTTTAATCGTCGACAAAATTGCAGCAGAATCTATATCAACGTACAGCCCGATTACTAATCAGTTCTTGGTACTATGGAAGGATGTAGAGTACGTTAGGAGCAAAAATAATCTTTCTTCAGTTTTCGTTTTTCAATTTTCAATCAGCGAAAACTAAATATGAGTAGTTTCTTCGAAGGATACTTCTATCACGAGTTCACAAAAGCCTCAATTCGTTTTGAGATTCATGTTCCATGCGACATAGCGACTAGTTCTGTAGCGCCCCATCCAATGCATATCGTATACGGAGGAGGACAATACTTGATGATACATCAATGTCAACTGGAAAAATGGGCTGCAACGAGTACTTTCCTCGTTGCAACTTTTTTGGACGAGGAAGGAAAAATAATTAACGGAAACATTCAGATTACAGAACGAAAAGACAGAATAGCCGTTAAGCCGTTTATTTCATATGACAGCCACAGAAACCGGTTTTTTATCACGTATAGAGAGGACGCTGGATATCGACAATCAATAGTAAGAGGTATTTTCCTTTCAAAGAATGGTACAGTCGAGCACAGATTTGATGTAGCAGCATTACCACACACTTCTATCTTCAGACTCAAATCAATCTATAATCCCGTATCGGAACAGTTCATAGTAAATCACGTGGTTTCTGAAGTTGAATTCTATTCTACGATTGTAGATGCTGCTACTGGTATCTCGGCTGCTTTTCAGGATGGTGTAAAAAGAGATAAAAGAAATTCAATCATTCCAAATACACGTACTGGCGAATATATAGCAACTGGTATCACAACCATAACTAATTTTTTCGAACAACATTTATGGGGTCAATTGCTAGATCAGTACGGAAACCAACGTATGTAATTTGTTTACGATTGTGTTGTCTAACTAAATACAGGTGGCAACCCTTTCAAATATAGAAATGGAGAGCTCGGGTTTTCGATACCTGTAGACACTGTTTACTATCCGTACATCGATTCATTTGTTTCTGTTGTGTGGGGTGGAAAGAGTCCTCAGCAAAGTACTTATACTAGTGAGGCGTATACAATGGATTCTAAGTATGTACCTAAACAGTGAGAATACACTTTCGCTCATACTGTTTTAGTGTTGGGAGTGTGAGAAATGAATCCCTTGGGCCACTTCGGATAAATACATTTGAACCATCATTTTCTAACGTGACTGTTGGAGCTTGTAGTATTCTGTTCCTAGTTGGGACAGAGCGTTTCGGAGCTGCGGAATTTGAATTATTTGGAAGAACCTGTCTTACACCTCCTCCAACAGGCGCTCCAGTAGCGCCACCTCTACCTTCGATTCCATGTGCACAACAAACAGGAGTATTAACTGACGGTCAGTGCATGTGCAATGGATATCCTCAACCTTTAGAACTGTGTGTGTGTATTGATGACGTTTGGACTGTGATTGGTGACTTTAATGTGCCAACATTATTTCCGCTTAATGTTCCTATGGTTGTCCAAGGTACTCTTTTATTAACAATCAATAACCATGTTTACTAACAAATCTATAAGGTTCAATGAGGTGGCAACAAGGTAGTGAAATGATATTCGATGAACACGGTACTCTAGAAGTAAAACAATGCGTATACGGAACAGGTATTTCTATTTTTAGACCAAAAAGTACTGATCGCTTCCCTAGAGTACGCAAAGGTCACAGTGCGAGACACATCTATATTTCCAAGCGTGATCACATCCATAGGAACAAATTGTACCGCAGAGCAACATGGGAGCGAATCTGTAACAAGTGAATCTCCTCTTTTAAAAGTACTCATTGGAATCGGTGTTTTCGTCCTCTTTGTCTTATTGATACTGCTCTTTTGTGTCTTTTACTATATTAACAAAGGACAACAAACATCACATGATGTAGTAGAAGGAAAAGTAGAACCGCAAGAAATTTCCACGGTTGAACTACAAGACTCACGATAAACAATTGTTACCAACAACAAACTTGTATCATTTGTTTTAATAAACACCACTATTTTTTATCATACCGCGTCTAATCATTTTTTTCTCTGGTGTTTGCCAGTCACGTGTCAAACGCTTTTCAAGTTATGCACCTAGCTTCCAATATAGACCTTGGTCTATGGCCGCCGGGACCGTTTGGCAGCCAGAATTTTAAAGTCAAAAATGACGTATCAACACGAGTGTCATACTTTATCCGCAAACGTATTTCTTCGGTTTCAACTTTCTCATGTTGTTAAAGATTTATTCTCTTCTACATCATACTAAGGGCTTTCTGCCAATCTCCACTCTTAGCTTCAGAAGCATCATTAGTAGTTCCGTATTGATACGCTGGTTTGCCAGGGTTTCTTGAATCTTGTACGCTAGCAAACCAAACCATCATACCGCCAAGCTGTTTGCTGTTGATAGCACTTGCCATTGTCATAATCGCACTTGTATCGCCGCCTCCTATACCTACTGTAATAGCACTTGTAGGTACGTTCACTTTGATAGGAAACCCTTGCCACTGACTGGTGCCTGAAAAGCAGTAAGAAAAAACCAAGAATCTCGCTAAGAAGAGTCTTACCGTTGGCGTAATCCTTAACATAGTTTAATGAATTCGTGCCACTGTATACCATAAGACCAATAGCATCACCAAGACCTATTATTGAGTGAGCTAAAAGGAACAAAGATGCCAGTATACCTTTAGAGTTGCGATTTTCATCCCATGACTCATTTACTCCTTCGATCTCAGCTGGAACTTGAGGATACCCGTATTGAGGTAATGTGATTATGAAATTAGGGTTCTTTTGTTTCAAAGCACTGTACGAAACAAAAATATTAGCACGTGATTTGTAAGTTTTTCAAAAACTGAAAAAAGAGAGATTTCTTACCGCATGAACGCTACCATATTTGCTCCAGCACCTGGAGCGCTACCAGCTCCAGTTTCAATATCGATATCAATACCGTCACAACCGTACTTTTCTGACCAAGTGGCGACCTGTGAAACACTTAGTGCTCTTATTAATGTGACAAAGTGTATAGTACCTCAGCAGCCATTGCTTCTGCCGCTTGTTGTGATGCAAGGAAAGGCCATGGGTTAGGTTTGTTGCTGTAAGCTTCGCCTCCAATTGAGAATATCACTTTAGCTTGGGAAGGAATGCTACCAGGCTTGCCAGAACCTTTCGTTTTAGCCAGAGAAGCCATTGCGGGTGGTACCTGAAATAGAAAAGTGTCAAGAAAAGTTACGTTCTGTATTGCCGTTTTGCGTACATTAGGCATGTCGCTTGGGTTTACAAAAGCGAGCCAGAACACGTTACCACCTGTTTGTTGATAATCAAAAAGCATTGGTGTCCATACAGCCGAACTAACCGTTTTCGTTATTTAGTTGGAGTTTTATGATAATTTCTTAGCGTTAGGCGTACCTTGTATAGTTCTGGACGGTATCGTCAGCGATTAATAGGTAGAAACCTACCATTTTACGTGGTAACCCACACGACACGATAGCGAGACCACATACAATAAGAAAGAGAGATGTGTTCATTTGGATGAGTTTTGTATTTGTAGTGTTTAAACATTCTCAAAAATTGCACCTTTGTGTCAGCATCACAAAGGTGCAATTCTCTCACAAACTTTCCAAGATGATATAGACTCTCTAAGCTTGTAGGTAATATAATAAACACACGTTAAAGGTAGATATATACAAAGGAAATTAGAGGTTTTTTCGAACCTTTTTAACTTGTCACGTTTTGTTAACACGTGATAAGTTCCAAACCTTTGCCGAGTTACAAGCATACTTCATTTTAAATCTCCTTTGAAATCACGTGTTTGCATCACAGCTCACGTGATATCATGTGACAAAAAACTGGTAGAGTCTTCTTTCATTTACAAGTGAGCATGTGCTCAATGTAAGCTGATATGAATGTACGCGATCTAATACTTACGCCTTCAATGCTGACTGTACAAAAAACTGGTCTACCTGATTCAACAAACAGCGTTGCAAGCTGTTATACAATGCCCTCTACGCGTCATCTTGGGCTAGCTGGATTGGCTGTATTCATTTGCATCGTTGCTTTGGTCTCGTTTACTATAAACGTTGACGTAGCAGACAGAATTACATCTGAACCTCGTTTAACAGATACTACAAAACCAATTGACGCAACAGACATAAGTACATCTGAATCGCCTGAATATGAAGCAGAGACTACGAAACCGGTTGTAGAAGAGCATTTAAACTTTATTCTGCTTGGCGATTATGGAGAGGACACTAACGCTTATAAAAACGTTCTCAAACGCCTAAAAACTGTGAAAACGGACTTTTTAAATACATCTAAACAAATACAAATGGGAATAAGCGTAGGCGATAACTTTTACCACGAGGGCGTCAAAAACCTACAAGATCCTCTATTTAAACGCATTTACGAAGATAAACTGGTAAGTTGTTTTTTATTCATTTTCTTGTTGTTAAAACAGGTTATTTTTATAGGCAATGCTTGGATTACCTTGGTATTTGACTGTTGGTAACCACGATTGTCGTCAAAAAGGTAAAATAAAAGCGGTAGCGGTTAATACTTCTGTAGTTTTTTTTCCTTTTTTTTTTCATCGAAAAGTTTTTTGAAGTTTATGGCTCCTAGAGCCTTCACTCTTCCTTCTCTGAACTATGTCATGTTTTGTTTATCTTACATATATCTTAACTACTTATTAGGTTCTGTTGCAGCTCAAATAGCATACTCTGAAATCTTTGATAAGTGGAATATGCCAAACCGTTACTTTAGTATTCATACTTCTTTGGTAGACTTTTTTTTTATGGAAGGATGCACTTTAGAGTGTAATGTGGACATAGAAAAAGAACCTCCAGAGAAGGATATAGATTGTGTAGATGCATTGAGTGCAGAATACGCGAACGAAATGCTGTTATGGCTCGAGAAGGAACTTAGCAGTTCAAAGGCAACTTACAAAATGGTTATCAACCATTGGCCTATTTATAGCGCAAGTACGTCTTATTTTGATATAACAATTATCTAGTCCTCTCTAGTTACTTATTATCTATAGCTACTAATGGTCACGGCGATTTTGTTAAGCTACAAGATCACTTTCTTCCATTATTCAAAAAATATAATGTCTTGTTTTATTTTTTTGGACATGATCATTTACTACAGCATTTAAAGGTTAATCATGATATTGGTAGTGTAACACACCTTTTTGGTTCTGGTGGAGGTGGTTATAATAACCTACATACTATTGACACAGAACATAAAAAGCTTGTAAAAGCATACAAACAGCATGGATTTATGACATTCCAAGTATCAAAAAAAGAAGTGAAAGTAGACTTCTGGGGTACACATGACAATAACCCTTTATATAGTATAAATATTGACTCTAATGGAGTAATCAAGAATAAAAATTAAACGTATCATAGTACCTGCTAAGCAGTTTTACAAAAAAATTTCAGTTAAAGATGTTTTACAATAAACAGGCTTAAAGTATTGTTAACAAAGACGCATAGAAACCCGCTTTCCACTATATTTATGCTTCTTGCTCAATAGGGTGAAGTCAATGTTTTCGTTGCCTGATGGAGTCCTACACTTGGACCCTTTTTAGTTACGTATGACATAGTTGACCTTCTTTTCCAATTGGCATTGCCTACCGACTTTACACCCATTTACCACCAATAATTAACGAGTTATGTATGCTACCCTTCTATATTTCTACTATATACAGCTACAAGTTTTAGTGACACCAACTACCACAGCAAGTTTTTCAGTCTTTCTTTCGTGTATCTCAAGCATCACAAGGTGTTGTCAAAGTTTACTCTTTTTCTTACATTTTTCATTTTTACATACAATAGCTCATTGTGCTCCTTTATTTGTTTTTGCGCATTTTCTTCTCACGTGTTTCGTGTGTACTGACTTGTCAAAGAAAAAAAACTGTTTTCTTTCACTGACTTTTGCTACGCTCTTTAAACTGTCTTCTACGGTCCATTCTGACTGATTCTGGATCATACATTGTTACACCAGCTAGTACATCCATAAAATTATTACTAGTGTATGCACTCGAGCTATTCAAATCGAGGCTTTCTTTCAAATCAGTAACTGATGTGACTGGTTTAGGTCCAGGTTTCTTGTCTCCTGTGTATAAGTATTTCGTATCCTGAATCCTAAATAAAACATCAACTTACACTACTATAAACTCAGAACACTTTCTGTACGGTAAGGTTAAAACAGAAAGGCAAAAAAGCGTATGAAGAAAAAAAATAAGAAAAAAATAAGATAATTCGTTTCGATGATTTGTATGAGGTCGTACCCTTGCAAATAACTATCTATTTGGTAAATTTTTAGATCTCTCCTATTTTGAAGATCATCTAAAGTTCTTTGAAGAATTGGAGTAGGACCAAACCAAGTGAAATTTTCTGGATACAAAACGTTTGTAAGATTATCGTCCTAGACACTGTTAGTGACAACTTTCATTGTTCAAACTTAAGCCATAAATTAATCACATCCATATAAAAGAATAACTCAATTTTCAAACAGGTTAAGACTCAAAAGAATTGAAAGAAAGAGTTCAAGAAAAAAAGAAAAAGATATTGATATTGCAAGTTTTTTGGTTTTTTTTGAAGTGCGTTGAAACAAGCACGTGTGTTTTTACTGGTACGTACTCCCATTTTCTTTAATAAAGAAAAATATGCTCTTAGTTTGTTCAAGTATGCAAATTGTCTGTATGAGTTCATAGCGTATGTGGCTGAATAATAACCACCATCAACATTTTCAATAGCAGCAAGATTATCTTGTGCTGCTTTAAGGCCAATACGCCAGTCTTCTACTATAGTTGTTGGTCTCTTGAACCAAGTGTATACCATCATATCATATAACCAAGTTTGAAACTCATAATAGTACTGGCTCATCCTGTAAACAAACATCAAAACAAAAAGAAAAACAGAAAATAAAAGCGATTATCAACAAAAAATTAGACACAACTTTAAAAATCTTTCAAGCAATTAGAATCATACAAAAACATTGTATATATCTACACAAGAATTTTAGGTATCTAAATCAATAAAATCCTTCATGTTATTTTTGATACACACCGCGTGTGAGCTCAACAAAAAAATTCTGAAAAAAATAAAAAAAAACTTTACCTAATCGGCATCAAGGCTCTTTGAGCTTCACGTTTTATATCACCCTCTTCATCTAGTAATGCATTCGTCATTGCATGTGTAATAACGTCAGGTAATTCGTCTATAGCTGGTTCAGGTTCTCCCTTAGAAACTTGGGAGTTGGAGTACGCCTCGTATATATCTGCCGCTTCGAATAATGACTATTGAAAAAAAAATTAGCCACGCCACAAATGTCGTTCAATTCGCTTGAAAAAAGTTGAAGCTCTAGTTTTACGCTTGTCTTGCGCTTGTTTTGCGCTTGTTTGGCGTGTTTACGTACGAAAGTTTTCATTTTTGTTCTACCCTTGTACATCCATGTATAAGCGCCTTCAATTCTCTGTTGAAAAGCTCGTATAAACTTAGGGTATAAGTACTCGCTCATATATCTGTCTAAGGCTTCATTGTATTCTTCATCTGTTTCAAAGTCGCTAACAAGCGTAATTAGAATTGTAGCGCATCAATGAGCGTACCGCCTGAATGGTTGGTATTGCACAATAAGCTTATGCCTATTTTTCGCTCGCTGCTGCTTTATAGGCAAGTGTTCCGCCACAAGGTCATCTAAATACTCTCGCTCTTCGTCTGTAGGAGTATGAATCTCTACTGCCGTAGCTGGTCCTTGATGACGTGTTCTACGGTAAGGGTATACCTTTGGAGGCTCTTCAGGTTTAGGAAACGCCGAATTACCCATAGTAAACGACTGCGCTTGAACTCACGTAGTGATAGTTTGGCTACCGACACCGCTATGTAATAGTGTACTGCTTGCTGATTTAACAAATTTTCAACCTATTTACTGAGCAAGACTAATATTGCGCAGTTGTTAGCTTCTGTAACGCACCCATGGCTGATGACAATAGAGAAGAAGGTGAAATTGAAGATGATAGCCATAAATCAACAAATGACGTGAAAAAAGAATCACGCAGAGACAGGGATGATAAAGATAGCGATCGCAGGCACAAGAGTCGACGTAGGGACGATGACAAAGACAGACACCGCGACAGAGATAGTAGAGACAGAAGAGACAGAGATAGTAGACACAAGGATAAAGATCGTTCACGTAGACGAGATAAGGACGAAAAAAGAGGCAGAGATCGCGATAGAGACAGAAAACCTTCTAGACGCTCAAGCGAGCCACAATTCGATGAATTTGGGCGTGATACGACATTAATTAAAGTACGTTGCTACTTCAAAGCGAAAGCTAATTTTTATGAATTTTGTTTTTGGTTTTATCTATTCGCATATTAACTGCATCACTCTAACGTATATCTACAGGTAAACAGAAAAAAAGAAAAAGAGCTACAAATTGAACGCGAAAAATGGCTTGCTAAACAAGAAGAAAACAGAAAAAGAAGGCGTGAAGAGAGTAGATCACGAAGCAGAGAACGTAGGAAGAAACGTAAAGAAGCAAAAGCAAAGTAAGTAAAGCTGTAAAACGCTCTTTCTTTTTTCGATGAATCAATTTTAAGGTTTTGTAACTGATTTACTTTACTAGGCGTAATAGAGGTGCAGCAACTGAAATCACAGAAGATATGACAGAGGAAGAAAAAATGATGGCAATGATGGGATTACCTGTGAATATGGGGACTACAAAAGGGAAACAAGTTGATGGAAATAATGTTGGTAAAGTTATGATTAGAAATAAGAGAAAATATAGGCAGTACATGAACAGAAGAGGCGGTTTCAACAGAGCCTTGGATAGTGATATATAGTTACTATTAATTATCGTTTTTGCCTGGGACATAATGAAAAGGTTTAGAAATTGTACAAAGAATAAAGGTAAACATCCAAATGACATGTCAAACGTTTTTTTGACTTTTACTAATGAAGACATGTCAAAATGTCACTTTAAATAAAATGTTTGTTACATTCTTCGCATACTGTAAACTGAAACAAACGCAAGATAAGTGATTATAGTTTAAAGCGAAAAGCGAGAAGGACAGTAGCTCTATTCATGTCTTAACTTCATTGAATGAAGGCTAGTCTACCCTTGGTTATTTTCTGCGTGTATTCGAGTTTAATCAGAACCAAATAGCGACACAATCGTTTGATGAGTCATCATTTTTAAACAAATACTATTTTTCTCTCTGTTTTCAAAACAAGATAACGGATGAGACTTCTCCTCTTGCTAGTCTTGGTGCAGGTCGCACTGTGTGTCGACCACAATAACTTTCGCACCTGTGACCAAACCAGTTTTTGCGTACGCAACAGAGAGTTTCAAAAAGGCATTTGGGACTTCTCAATAGATACAACGAGCATCAAATTGGCCGGTAGCACCCTCAGTGCCACGATCAAGGAAGGAGTGCAAAACCAAGAGTTTACACTCGAAATAACACTTTACAAAAACGACGTTGTGCGTTTTAAAATAAAAGAAGCAAATGCAAAGCACGAAAGGTAATCGAAAAGGCGTTCTTTGCCAATCAGCTGAAGTAATGTAGATATGAACCAGCGGAGGTTCTATCCGACCTTGAAACAGTTGACTTTAAAGGGTTTGATAGTGCCACGAACACGTTGAGCTTTGGAGATGATCTAACACTTCAATTTGACCCTGCTACGCTAGAGTTTACATACGCAGCAGGTGGAGAAGTAGTATTACGCGCCAACAAGCGCGGACTATTTAACTTTGAAGCTAATATCCCTAAACCGGTACGCACGCGTACTGGACGCCAACAAGACGAAAACCCAATACTACTGCGACAGTTTTTCCCGGTTTTAGCTCAAACTAGTGTAGGACCCTCCTAAGGAGGTAGAAGCAGAGGCAGAGGGCGATGAAGCCGCTGATCCAGAAGATAAGAGCGAGGAAACTGTTGAGGAAACACCTCAAGATGTAGCACGTGCGCAAATGCGTTCTCTAGATCGTGTAGATGATGACGATGATGAAGGTTCATCCGCTGAAGATGCTGCTAATCTAGTCAAGACACTCAACTTGGACAACGCTTTTGAAGAGTCTTTCAAGACACACCACGATAGTAAACCTCATGGACCTACAGCTGTACGTATTGTAGTATTTTTTTCCTACACCTATAATCGAGTTTGAACCAACCAACGTACCACAAGTGGCTTGGAAGAATTTTTTTTATTTTTTTCCGAATTTTGTTTTTAATTTGTTTAGGTTGCCATGGATTTCACTTTTGAAGGTTACAAGAATATTTACGGATTGGCAGAACACGCTAGCGACCTTTCTCTAAAGGCCACTAGAAATGGTGATGAGAAATTGAGTGATCCATTCAGATTGTACAATCTCGACGTTTTCGAGTTTGAACTCGATAATCCTATGTCACTTTACGGTGGTGTTCCATTCGTAACTGCTCACAACAAAAAGAGATCAATTGGTGTACGTTCTCCTTATTTTTACAGTTTATCAATGCTGAACTTATGTATTTTTGTTCGTTTTCCATTTTCTATTTTAATCAATGCCTATATTAACCTGATGATTATTTTAGATGTTTTGGTTGAATCCTACTGAAACATGGATTGATATTGATAAGTCTTCTGGAAGTGGAATTATCTCCAGTGTTTTGGGTATGAAGTTTTTTTGAAATATGATTGGAATTTATTTTTTGGTTTCTAAATACCTCTGTCAGGTACTTCTACCCCACGTGTACAAACCCATTGGATGTCTGAAGCCGGTGTTGTTGATGTATTTGTAATGTTTGGACCTACTCCAAAGGATGTCCTAGCACAATACTCTAGCGTAACTGGACTTCCTTACTTGCCTCCATTGTTTTCTATTGCGTATCATCAAGTATGTTTCCACTTCAACTAACTTGTCTCTTCTCTAACGTTATTTGTAGTGTAGATGGAACTACAAAGACGAAGCAGATGTAGAGATGGTTGATGCCGGATTTGATGAACATAATATCCCATACGATGTTATTTGGTATGCATTATCCAAATAACAAACCACGTGGTATTTAATTGTTTTTTTAGGTTGGATATTGAACATACTGATGGTAAACGTTATTTCACATGGGATTCCAACAAGTTCCCTACACCTACACGTATGCTCGATCTCGTTTCAGCAAAGGGTCGTAAGGTATGAACAATAATTTGCCAAACGCGTAAGAAATATTGGAGTACTGATATGTTTGATTAGATGGTAACAATTGTTGATCCACACATCAAGAAAGATGACAACTACTACGTTTATTCTAACGCTAAAGGTTTGTTTCAAAGTAGACTAATACAACTAACTTCTTTGTAGCTCTTGACCTCTTTGTAAAGAACAAAGACGGAAACGAATACCAAGTATGTTTGTTTATAGGATTTATATTTCCTTATCTAATTCTAATCAAGGGATTTTGCTGGCCTGGTCCTAGTGCATACCTTGACTTTACCAGCGAAAAAGTGCGCACATGGTGGTCTGAACAATTCAAATTGGAGAACTACAAGGGCTCCACTTTGGACTTATACACATGGAACGACATGAACGAGGTAACCTTTCTTGCATTTTCACTGGCTCTAAACCTTATTCTAGCCATCTGTATTTGATGGACCAGAGGTATCTATGCACAAGGATGCAATACACAAGGATGGTTTTGAGCACAGAGAAGTCCACAATGTTTGGGGCTTGTTTTTGGTATGTTGAAATGTATATGTGGGTTGTACTTCTCTAATTGGCTTTCTAGCACAAAGCAACGCATGATGGTCATATCATTAGATCTCCTGGACAAAATACACGTCCATTTGTTCTATCACGTGCATTTTATGCAAGTACACAACGTTACGGTGCTATATGGACAGGTACAGTGTCTTCAATAGATTCGTTGGCTAAGCTGGTGAATAGGTGACAACGCAGGAGAGTGGAGCCATTTGGAGTCCTCTTTACCTATGCTCTTGTCGGTATCTATGTCTGGTATTCCTTTCTGGTACACATTCAGCTAATATGTGAAAACAACTCAACTAACTTTGTTGATTAGTGGTGCCGATGTTGGTGGTTTCTTTGGAGACCCAGAACCTGATTTGTTAGCCAGATGGTATCAAGCAGGTATTTGGTATCCTTTCTTCAGAGCTCACGGACATATCGGTATGTATACATACAGTTCGTACAAATGTTGTCTTGAGGTAACATTTTCCGTTTTGTTTAGATACTAAGCGTAGAGAACCTTGGTTGTTCGGAGAAACCTATACTGATATCATACGTGCTGCTGTGCGTGTACGTTACGCTTTGCTTCCATATTGGTACACTCTCTTCCATGCGTCTTCTGTTGATGGTACGACTTGATAAGATGTTATTGTATTTATCCTCTTATACTCCTATTAGCTACACCAGTAATTCGTCCTCTATGGTTTGAATACCCACAAGATGAGAACACATTTAACACTCAATACACATACCTTGTTGGTTCAGATATTCTTGTTTCTCCTGTTGTAACAAAGGATCAAACTAGCAAACAAATTTACTTCCCAGGTACTCACTACAATACTAGAAGGGTGTATACTAATTTTCTTTTAATATAGCATCGTCCAAGTGGTTCGACTATGACACCAACTTGCCATACAGAGGCGGACAAACTTACACACTTCAAACGCCACCTGAGAAAATCGTTGCTTTCCAACGTGCTGGAAGTATTATTCCTCGCAAGGATAGACCAAGACGTAGTACCACACAGATGGCTAACGATCCATACACTCTTGTTGTAGCACTTGATGAAAAAGTACGTTTCCCTATTCCTTTTTTTTTTTTTTGAACAAAGAACTACTTTTTGTGAGTTGTTATTTTTGTTGTTTTCGCGGCTGGTCGCTTGGTGCTGGGTTTATACTATCAACAAAGATGGTGTAGCCAGCAGGTTAAAGCAGCTCGCTTGCTAAGCGAGTACCCTTGGGTTCGCAGGTTCGAATCCTGTCGCCATCGTTTTTTGAATGTTGGGACCTGGCGGTTATCAGTTCAAGTCCTGATTCAGCCTTTAATTTTTTTGTTTTCATTTTTTTCGTTGACTGACAACTACAACAGCAAGAAGCAAATGGTCGCCTGTATGTTGATGACGGTTTTACATTCAACCATAAAAAGGGACAGTTCATTATTAGAGACTTTTCTGTAGCTCCAAAAGACGGTAAATTGGTATTAACTATTTCAGCACCTCCTGGTGACGGTACGTTTTTTCTGCCTTGAAGAATTGCAGAAATAAAAAATCTTACGTTTGTGCAACAGGTAAGATCTACAACCGTGAGAAAATCCAAGAAATACGTATTATTGGTACGGGAGGAGATCAGAATAATATTCGCTTTAAATAGAAACTTTTTTTCTCCGCTTTTTTGAAAAATTTTTCGCCCTTATTTATACTTTCTGACGTTAGTCGTTTTGTGTTACTCTCACCTAACTGTGATTTACAGGTCTTGAAAAGACTATTAAGTCTATCAGTGTTGAAGAAAAGGGAAAACAACGATCAGTTGATTTCTCAAAGGATAAATCACTTCAAAATATGATAACAATCAGAAAACCAGATCTACCTATAAGCACAGTTGATTGGTCTCTAACCATAACTTTTTGAAATGGTAATCATTTCCCTTTCAAAAAGAGTCATAATGAAAAAAGCCTATTTCTAAGATGAGGATTTGAGTCAACATCTTCAGGAAAAAAAAGGTTGTTTGTGTAAACAACAAACGATCCAAAAAAAAACAGTGAAAAAATAAAACATTGTTTTGGCTTGACTTTTTTCAAACGTTGGGATTTTTTTTTCTTTTCTCGGTCTTATTGTAACACAACGAATTATATCACCTCCCTTCCAACTTGGTAGGCCGTAACGGATAAAGCTTGGAGTTTTATTACTCAAAAGAGTAGAATTTAGATTGTAAACGGCTGTTTATTTAACTAAGCAATCTATCAGATACCTCTACGCTGTTATCAATCTATTAATTACATAAATACGGCTACAACCAAAAAAAAAATATCCAAAGCTCTTCAAATAGCGCTAATATAGCGCTCGTATTTTGTACGTTAATTCATATGCGACATTATGCCAATTACATAACCACAAATGTTTTATTTTAAAACAAATTTACGTTTTAGTTTAAAATAACGACTCCGTTTAGTACAACCATGTTACAGCCATCTACAATGCAGGAATTCCTCGATTTTAATACAATGTCAATTGAAGAACAAGTAACACATGTTAAAAAAACACTGGCAGCGCAAGCACCACAACCAACAGAACTAGAGCCGTTCCTTACAAAGGTAACTTTTTTTTTTTTTTTTGATTTAAAGATTTCGTCATCACGCGCTGCTGAATACCCCCAATGGCTTATAACCGCGTAGCATATTGATTTGGAGAAGTTTGAAACGATTTCGCTTCAAGAACAACGTAAATTCGTTTCAAGCGATGTGATTATGCTTATACGAGAGCATTTGGAGCGTATAATGGAGGTTTTAGTACCTGACACTGCCTCGTTAACTCGCGATGCTATTGAGAAGTATAAAACTGACATGGATGAATTTCAGTTGCTAGGGCAATTATTCCACATCATCAAGATATTTTCACGCGTCGGTACGAAAAAAAAAAGCTCTTGAAACACGTGAGATCCACTTTTATGTTTTCAGGACATTGGCGTATAGAATTTTACTATTAACTGTGCTATGCCTCTTATACATATTTAACTTGGGCGTCAAGTGTCAACTGACGTTGAAACGAGGGTTTTTCATCCTCTTCACCTCACTATTTTTTAGTTTTCTCCTTTGTTTGTTGTTTTTTTTTAAGCCCTTTATTGACTGATTTTTAACTCGTAGAGGATAATATCACTTATGTAACTACAACTAATATAATAACACAAATTACTCTTGCTATGGAGAACTTTTCAGACGATTTGTACATTCAAAAAAGCGCATGCTCTGCACTTGTTAATATTTTACCTGACGGTACGTTCTTACTAACACCAAAACAAAACCTTTTTCTCTTTTCTTTCTCACGGCACCTGTCACTCCTCTATTGGATCTTTGTGTTAACACAACCCAAAAAACGTTAAGTTTTCCGCGAGTTCTATCTGTCTTACTATCTCTTTGTTTTTATTTTGTTTTAACAACCAGTGCCATGTCTTAATGCAGTGCAAGCACTGTGGTATACTTTCTTGTTGTTCCTACCATATTCTGATTTTTTCGATAGAAAAGAATAGCGCTAAATTTATAGAGCTTCAAGGTATTCCATTGATCCTTAGAGGCCTTCGAAAGTTTGTTGATGATGAAGAATTAACTGGATCTTCATGTGCAGCATTGGCTAACGTAGCACATGCATCAAGTACGTTTTAACCAATGTCGTGATTCTTTTCGTTTACTTTCATCATGTATTTGATTGATTTTTGTTGTATAGGTGCCTTCATTCCTGTGTTAGCTGAAAATAATGTTTTGGACAATGTACTTGCTGCCATGATTGCACATCCCACAAATCCTATTATATTGGGTAAAGGTTTGGCGGTTATAAGGAACTTTGTTTGTGAAGGTATGAACGAAAACCATAATAATTTTTCTTGAATTTCTATTCTGTTGAATTTGTTTTGTGGAGCTATAACGTGGCCCCAAATTTCTATTATATTACTATAATTTTATTGGAGTTCCGATGGCGTACCTTACATGATTGATGAAGGCGTTTTTAGTTAAAATATATTGATGTTACTTAACTTTTTGCTTACTAGATTGCCGCTATGCTACCATATCAAATGACGCTGTAAAAATCCTATTATTGGCTATGATAGATCATAAAGTAGCTAAAATACATCGTTTGGGTTGTGCCACAATAAGTAATATTGCTACACAAGGTACACGAACAACAAAAATATAATACAAAGATTTCTTCTTTTTTTTTTTTTTTTCTCTCTTCCTAATTTTTTCTTCTAGATGAATTATGCAACAATGTTGTTCGTCAAGGTGGTATAAGTGTTGTCCAAAATACAATATTAAAGTTCATGGAACATAAAAACATTTTAATGCATGCCTTAAGCGCATTAAAGAACATTGCTGTCAAGTGTACGTTGCTATCACATTTTCACTATTTATTCCTATTTCTTTCCGATTTTTTTAAATACTATTTAACACTTCATTTTAGATCCTCTTCAAGTTGCTACTCAACAAGTAGCTTCTTGTGTTATGCAAGCCATGGGCGCGTTCCCATGTAATGAGTTATTACAGTATTATGGTTGTTCTCTTGTTGCTGAGATTGGAAACAGTCATTCTCTAACTGTCAATGTTATTGGTGAAGATGGTAACCCTGAAACGGTGCCTGTACCAGGTAAGTATTTATTTTCGTACTTTCAGTTTGTAGTCTTCATGATGAATAACCTTGATGTAGATGTATTTGTAGCTGCTGGAGCAATTGAACACTTGCTTGTAGCAACGGAAAAGAACGCTGCTGATGATTGGGTTTACCGACAAGCAATGCTAGCGATTTCCCGCCTTTGTATAAATAGTACGCATGCTCTTCCTCCTTTCCTTCAATTTGTTTTGTACCCTTCTTTTTGTGTTTGAATCAAAAAACTTGACACAGTACCCTAAGAACTGGGTTGGCATTAGTTTTTTTTTTGAGTTTGTTGTGCTTACTGATTTGTATCTAGAAACACATCGCACCCGATTTTTGCACAGGGGAGGTATAAATACTTTTGTACTCACCTTATCGGAAAAGCATCGTGCCATTGTTGTGCGTCGAGCATTCCGGTTCTTTGAGATTTTTGTTAGGAATGGTACGTCCGAATAGTAAAAAAAAAAAGAGAGTTCTTGTTTCTTTTTGGTGATGGTGTTGTTGTTGTGTTCTAACAATTGATGTTTTAGTTGATGTGTCTTGGTTCATGGATTGTGCAATTATAGGAAAGTTATATGATTTACGTCTCAGCCTGAGAAAAACAGAAGGAACGCTTTACGCTGATTTAATATCAAAAATCCGAACGAAAGGTACTAAAGGTTTTCTACTTTTTTTAATACACGTGTTGTACTTACGGTTATTAAGCTCTTGCTGTAAATGTTACATCATTAAAAGAGAGTTCCAATGGTATTGCTAAGCTTCTCAAATTCGCTGACGCAGCGTTTGATCTGGTAAAAAAGAAAGGTAAACACAGATAAAAGAACCATTTTTTTCTTCCCAAAACCAAACACTTTGTGGCAGCCTGGTAACCAACAGATTTTTCAAGTTGATTGTTTCCTTTGTTTCCTTCGTATATTACGTATCTTCATTCACCCTTCTTCTTATCTTTTCTTCTTTCATAGGCGCTCTGTACAAGCTTCTTATTGAACGTAAATTATTATTACCAGTATTACAAGCACTTCAGATTCCATCACACTTCTCAAACGCTGCTTCAGTTGTTCATCGATTATACAAACTCTTCCCTGATCCGTGTGTATCTTCAGATATATCAGTTTTCTATACACAAGAATATGTCCATGAACATGATGAAGAGAACAGGTTAATTTATAAAAACACAGATGGTAATGAAGATGACTTAGATGAGAATGAAAATGACTTAACAATAATGTGTGATAATCATTCTTTTTATGCACGTAAGGATATATTGGTTAATAGGTCTTCTTTTTTCAAAATGATGTTATCTGGTAAACTTAAAGAGAGTTCAGAGTCTATTATTGTTATACAAGATGTACACCCTGATATTCTTTTTAAGATACTTCAATTTCTTTACTCTGGTACTGTTGATATGAAAGATGATCAAGAGACTATTCAATTACTTGTTATATCAGATAAATTCCTTCTTGATGGATTAAAATGGTATGCAGAGAGAGAGCTTGAGAAGATGATTAATGAAGAGACAATTGTTGATATTTTTATACTTAGTCTTGAGTTTAATGGAAAATACTTGAGACAAGTATGTGCTCATTGGATTATACATAATTTATTTGTTTATCCTATTGCTAAAAAATTAATTACAGAAGATAAAAGGGTTTATGATGCTGCATGGGATATGCTTCATCTTCATTGTAGGTTGTATCTTCAGGATCTTACACCTAACCAATAAAAAAATTTCAACCCACTTGTCGGACCGTTTTTGAAAATTACAAGAAGCGCCAGCGCTTTTGCCTGAAAAGCTTTTTTAAGGGTTTGGCAGTTTGTGAATTCACGATTGACCCAGAATTAACGTTATTACATTATGTTTTATGTCGATTCTCTTTAATTCATACGTCAACAATGCCACTGATATTAATCGAAAATAACAGCTCGTAAACAAAAATATTTGTCAGGAAATGTTTATTTCTCACGTGTGCATACTATAGCTCAACCATGCAGGCTTTGCTATGTGATCCAATTAAAATAGTACCATTAGAATACCCTAGACCTGTAATTTGAGTTATACAACTGTCATTAAGCTTCACAGAAACTACTGGATAACCATCCATCTTTGTATAAATTCTAAACAAACCACTGGTGCTACTTTCTGCTTTGGCCTCGGATCCAAAAAATACATCGCCTGATTTATCATCAACAACGAGGCCAAATATTTTGTCTGTATGTTGATGCACAAGTGTTTCCTTTCCATTTTTGAAATGAACAATATTGCTACGAACAACAAAGTACCTAGGAACTTTAGAATCCAAAAAGTCAAGGAAGTAAGTGAGTACATGTCACCAGTTTGAGAGTTATAAGCAATGCGTCTTGGGTATGGAGGCCTCATGGAAGCTTAACACATCGTTAGGTCAAACATAAATTTGTCAATCTTAGAACCAATGTTGTTGAAACAAGTGTGAAAAAAAAAGCCCAAGAAAGAAAGAAAAGCCGCACGTGTTTTCTGTACAAATTGCCTTCCCTTTAGTTCTACAACGTTTTTAAGATGTCCCTCAGGAGTCAGAATTCGTATAGCTGCGTTATATTCATCACATATAAGTATGTTGCCATTGTCTGCTTTACAAATACCGGAAGGTAAGTTCAAGCATCCGTCTTCTAAGGGTCCACGTAAATATGGCTTTCCTACTATTGTTGATGTAATACTCTCTTTCATGTCAAGCTTTCTTATAGTATGATGAGATCTGTCGCTGAAAATGGCATTATCATCGGAGTCAATAACGCAGCACACGGGGAACAACACACCTAAGTACGCAAAAAAGTCAACACAAAAACCATTATGAAAGTACGCACGTGTGTACTCAAAAGGACCATCATTGTAGCTCGTAACTGAATTATTAATCAACGTCTTGGAGCTTGTACAACAATTATTAACCAAGCTTATTGTATGAGAGGTGTGATCAATGATGAGAATCTGAGATTTGGTTATTCCGGTTTGTAATCAACTGTGCATCACTTACTTCGCCTGTTGAGAGTTTATCCAGCCCTGTAACCCGTACGTAGGTGCCTGGTATCAACTTCAGGTTGTAAACCTTTCTAGAGCTCTAAAAAGGACTTTAAGACGCAATGGTACTGTAAAAACGTTATCCATATTATGATTAACGTACTATAATGCTTGGTACAATTTTAAAGATCGATAAAGCCTGTAAACATACAGAACTAAACGCGTATAGGTCAGGAAAGCTAAGGTTACTCAAAATTAGAACAATAACTTCAGGTGGAAGCTTCTGGCATAGATCTAGCTTATCCATCAATGATTCGACCGAAAGCGGCTTTATAAACAATAAATGAAGGCTTGTAACAATAGCATGAATTCAATGAATCGTATGCGTAAGTCCTGCTTAAATCAATCGTGACACTTAACCCTGGATCATTGGTACTATGTAACCAAGACAAGCTCTACCAAGTTACCATCATGTGTTACTGGATTATGCTGACATCTACTAGCGGCTAAAACGACGCAGTCGGCAGCAAAAAGGGTGACGCAAATTAGACAGGTTTTGGACAAGACCCAAGACGCTATGCCAGAGTGCTTAGCCCCCGTGTACCCCAAGAAGGAGTTGGGGAGTGTAGCGGTGGTGGCGGGTTGTCTTAGGAAATGACGTGTTTTATTTGGGAGTACAGGAGGGGAGGTTAGTCGATAGGGATCGAAAGCTAATGTTGGTCTTAACTTTTCAACTCCCATACATGGTACAATACTGTAAAATCTAGATTGCAAAAATATGCAAAGTGGCTATTTCGTTCGAGAAAATGTTAACTTGCAAGTTCTTTCAGAACTGTCACGTTTCACAAGTGCTCGTCAAAAGTGTCAGTTCTGAATCAGTCGTTTGAGGTATGATAGATGAATTAAATTAGGTAAACTTCTGACGGTGTGTCGTTATGTGGCTAGTTTTACATTTCTGATTTATTTTTTTGGGAAATGTGCATTAATAACTCCTATTTTCAAAATCGTAAAGCGCTTCAACCATACATCTTTGGATAAAGTACATATTTCGTACATACGCAAGTATTAAATTTCCGTACATACCCGTTTGGGTTTTTTTTTTCCGCATTGCTGTTTAAACTACTTTATGCTAATAAGCAAGCATTCCGGTTGAATACAATACCTTTGATTTGTAGTTTGTTGGAAAACAACCTAATTTACAGTCATGACACGTGCTTTTTGTTTTTACGCCTTACGCATCAATAGGGCAGAATGCGCTTCTCTACTATCACTTTTTTAATACTATTGGCGGTTATTGGGACACATGGATATAAGAACGTAACTCTACGTGCGTAGGAATGCTGTTTTAATACAAAATCGTTTACGTTTTTTCTGTGACTCCGATAACAACATAAATTAGCTGCAGTTCTATTTTGTGCTTACAACTAAATAGTTTGGGTTGGTGCTTGGCCTCCTGGCTTTGAAGCCGTAATAGCTAGATTTCGGTAGGTTATTTTTACCCACGTGCATCTTCAATTGGAGTTCTATTGTTTTTTTTTTGCAACTTTTGTTTACCTCCCCTGATGATAGTAATAGAGACGGTATCGAATACTTAGGAGATGTGTTACTAGAAAGTGGTGAAGCAGCGGAGGTTAACGGCGAAAAAATAAGGCTAAGAATAGAGTACGTCTATCATCTCTTTTCTGGTATTCAACCCATGTGCTCAGTTTCCTTTTAGTCTCGTTAATGGCGAAAATAGCTTAAACCTTACAGAACATTTATACAGAGAAGGTCTAAGTGATCCTTCAGTATCGTTCTTTTTATCACCAATCCTCGCTGACCATGCACCCTCCATTATTCAAGTAATGTCCGAAAGCAAACGGCTACTATGTAAGTTTGGTCTAAACTTTGCTAAAGTAAATCACGACGGCTAGTGCTTAACTTAAATGTTGAGTCTGTCCAAATCACGTGCTAGTTAAGAATTGCGCTAAAATTAGTTCTAATTTTGGAAAATATCTCAAAGTGCCATCTGACCAGTCTGTCATAGTATCTACAAATAGTTTATTCAATACACAAGCATCTGGATCAAGATACAGTCTCCCTATTGGACTCTCTTCTAATTCGAGTTTCTTTGCTACACTACCCTCTCTTCGAATTGCTGGAGCGCAAACTATCACAATGATATACACTATTGACTTTATTGGTACCAGGTATGTACAGTTACAACAGTTAATAAGCTAGCTTGACTCAAATCTACAAAGTAGTTTTGTTTTATTCCTACGTAATCTGTTGATATGATTCTAATCTCTCTTGCAGGTGCACTAACTCCGTTTTCAAGGATGAACTTAGACTTCAAGGATTCGAAGTCATAAGTGAATATGTCATAACTTGTACTTGTGGATATTTCATTACGTTTTATAACCTATTTTTAGCCGAGAACTATGATGCAAGCTATACACAATTACCCTTTACAAAATTACACGAAGATCTAAAGGTAAATATCACTCAAACGGCAATTCTCGCAATGGACGATAACGCAGATGCATGGTAAGGTCTTATTAACTCGGCGAAAGTTCTTAACACTGATTGCTTCTTACAGGTTCGTTTGCAGTCCAATAACTGATATTGTTGGAGGGGTATTGAGCACAGTTCGTGAGGTTGATTACACTCCGAAGTATGTTGCTACCACACACACTTCTTTCCAAAGTATAACAGCTATGGACAGCGAAATTTGGGAATATGTCACAATTGTTCATTAGGTAATGTACATGGACTACTTTGCTCATACTAATACAACTTCACAGTTCTCGAATAATGTGAGGTTTCCTCCAACAAAAGAGTATGGTAGCATCACATCGCTGAGACAGGGTTTTTATGAACAGCATGGATTTCAACTTTCTGCTACAAGTACAGTGTATGCCGTACTGTTTTCTGTTTTAAACAATGGCATTAAACGTGCAAGCGAGGATCACAGCACTTTGCTCAGAGTATGCTATAAGAGCAATGCTCATACCTGTACTAACTTGTGTAGTTTAATTCTTATTCTGGACTCGAGTTCAAAACGAGCAATTCATCAAACGTAACTACCTGCAATTGCAACGAGCTAAATGTACAGTTTCGAGAACTTTTTATTTTTCAAAGTTGTTAAGCTTCATGTAGCTAAGTGAGTTTCTTTATGATGAAATACTCGGTACAAAGTATGATACTATTATTGGGCAATACTCATGGAACGGGAAAGCTGTACAACAAAGGTAAACTCAATTTGGTTTTAACTAAATATTAAAAATGTCACGTGTTCTGGCAAAGCTAAAGTTTATTTTTCCAGAGACTGGTTACATCTCCAACTGAAGAAAAATTATACAACGGATCTAATAGGTAACGTATTACCTCAATTGAATTGATTAGTTTCGAACATCTTGACTGACGTGCGGTTTTTCAAATTGTAGGACCACCAACAACAAAGCAAGCAGACTTGATCTACCCGATTCCGAAATGGCATGAACGTATCTTTGATCCACAGTATGGTAAGCGACATCCAATAAGCACTATTCTATGTATTTATTCTACTTAGGCCATTGGACAGAAATAGTCGTGACAATCATTGCCATTTTATTCTTTTGTATCAATATTGGATGGGCAATATTTCTTCCTCTCAACTTACGTGATAGTAAAGTAAAGGCATCATCGCCTTTGTTCATGGGGTTGATGATCCTTGGAAGCTCTTTATTGTACTGTTCAGTATTCACAATGCTTCCAAACGTCATCTCAAAAGCAACTTGCTCAATATCCATTTGGATGCTTGATCTTGGATTCATTCTCCTTTTTGGGTGAGACATACATTTGAAAAGAATCCTTATTTAACCACCTTAGGCCTCTTCTTGGAAAGACTCTGAGACTTGATAGACTTTATCGTGTGAAAACAACCGACATTATAAGAATCAGTGACAAGATGGTTCTTTTGTGGGTCAGTAGTCTTGTTGGTTGTCACCTTGTACTACTTGTGCTATTGGTACAAAATATCATACTTAAACACAACCAGTCTAAGTAATATTTAGACAGCAGTTGGAACGTTTGAAAGAAGTACAGTTGTTGTTGATACTGTCAGAGTCTATCAAAACTACCATTCGTGTGATTATGACATTGCATTTAAGGTCATACTTTACATCATCGGTGCATCCAATGTACATCTGCCTTGGTTTATTTTAAGCGATATTAATGATACATAGGCATTCTTGCTACTGGTATGTAGCGTGTACGCTTTTAGAATACGCACTATACCTATTAAGAGATTCAACGAATCAAAGATCATCTTCTTTACTGTTTACAATGTCACTTTCTTTGCGATATTGAGTGTTGTATTGGCTACAGCAGACATTGACAGATTTACGAGATTTCTTCTTGTTTCTTTGTTTATTATCCTCGGTTCAGGTACACCTCAAGTACCTCATTATCGCGTATGATGCTAACCCTTAAATTCTAAAAGCGATCACAGTAAACTCTTTCTTTATTCACAAGACAAGAGCATGTATTTGTATGGATAATTCTAGTATCAGAACACATTCCAGTGATATGACAAATGGCAGTACTGGGTCACGAACAACACGTTAAAATCTGTGGCAACTGAAACGCAGACTTGCAGCACTTGTAGGAACAATATTTGAATAAAAAAGCTCGTAGCAAAATCATTCAAATGCACAAGAAATTTCATTCTGGGTGTTTTGTACCGCAGGTTTTTAAGGTACAATTATACCAGTTTTATACTACAGTAAATAACAGCACTTATGGTACCATTATCTTTCGTATGCAAGTTTGTGGAGAAAATAAGAAGCGACAGATCTGCAGGCTAGCAGTGAAGTATTTGCAGTTATCTGCATAGAAAACCGGTATTGACAGCTGACGTGCTCTTGTTGCTGCATGTTGTGAAGTCGAACAACTACACTACAAAACGTATTACTCTCTATTTGGAGCATGGTGGGCCTTCGTTGCTACTATGCATTGAAGTAAAATATTGTAGTATTCAATTTACATAAGTAGTGAATACAAAGTTGTAAATGATATTCAACGTTCGGGTTTTATTCTTAAAGCAATATTAGTCTGGCATCAGAGTAATTGCTTGTAATAAAATAATACGCATTGTCGAATGTAAACAAGTCCAGGATGTATGAAGCCCTGCTAGTTTGTTCCCTTAACTTGTACTTGTTAACATGAGTCAATAAACGTTCCTTACGTATCATATCTTCACCGTTTTTAAGGACAACAAGCCTAATCACTACATTTGTTGAGCCTGAGTACACTTCTTAAATTTGAAGCAGCCCAGTTAATTGTACACCTGTCTTTTGATGAGACTTTCTCAGTTTTTTCTTTTGTCACTTATTCCCAGTTAAGTTAGGCATTGGCTTCTTTGTAAACTGTTTAATCTATTGTTGCGGTATGGACATAGACGTATCTAACAGAAGTAAGCCCGTGTACGAACATTTTGATGATCTTAATCTACAAGAGCCAGTTTTAAGGTAATATCAGCCTACAATGCGTTAAACACGTAACAAGCTTTCAGGGGAGTATATGCCTACGGCTATGAAAAACCATCACGCATTCACCAGCAAGTAATAGCCCCCATTTGCTCTGGTACGCGCATAATATTGTTAGGGCTCAATAACATCATTTTTAATGGGCGTTTACCTTTAATCAGCACAAAATAACTGTCAAGGCGCAAAAACCCTTTGTTTATTATCAAGTGTGCTGAAAAAGGTAAATTAGCTTGCTGAAAGAGAAGTTTTGAAGCTTTTTTCTGAAGTTCAACTTTTTAAAGTTTCTGTGAAACTCACTGTTTGTTTTAGGTTCGGATGTTATTATAGAACAGGAATTCTCTGGTGACTCAGTTGATGCCTATCTATTGGGTATTCTAAACACTATTGATACAAAAAAACCGTGTGTACAAGCGCTTATCATATGTCCTACACGTGAGGTTATATACAATGTTGAATGCTTGTTTTTGCAGTTAGCTCAGTTTACAGATGTTAAAACAGCTCGTTGTTTTGACGGAAGACCAAAAAGAAATGATTTGAAATCTCTTAAAAATATAGTACATGTTGTCTTTGGTACACCTGGAAGGATACTTGACCTTTCATCTACTGTACTTGCCTGGTTTTTTTTTGTTAAAGTAGTTGCTTTTTTTTTTACTGATGTCTCTTAGGTATTGGATCTTTCAAGTCTAAAAATACTTTGTATTGGTTCTTTGGATAGATTATTAGATATGGGATTTGAAACGGGTGTAAAGGATATTATTTCTAAGCTCCCACTTCAGATACAAGTTATTGTAAGGTTTGGTAAAACATCACGTGAAATTGAAGCTTTTTCTGATAAGTACACACGAAATGCTGTTAGGTGTAGGTTTCCACCTCAAAATGAATTATCCCTTGAAGTACGTTTATTCTTTTATTATTTTTAAAACATCATTTGTTGCTTGTATGACTAACGCTGAAAAACAAAAAGGGCATAAAGCAATTTTACATCAAAGTTGATGTATGTGATAAGTTTGATGTCCTGCTTGATTTACTCGAATCATCAGTTTCCTCATCAGCTCAGGTTGTCATATATTTTAACACTCGAAGGTGCATAATACATATGGCCGGAAAGCTTGAAGAGTACCCAGTAAGTGTCCAAATAAAGTTCAAGTATTCACTATTTGTCTTTTATTGTTTTTACAGATTTGTTGTGTTCATTATGGTATGCCAGCAGATATACGTAAAATACAGTTAGAGGTAAGTCAAACACATAACTTTTTTTTGAAAGTTGATGTCATTGATGTAATTTGTATTCCAGATGTTCAGAAGAGGTGATGCACGTTTTTTGCTAGCAGATGATCATTTATTGAGGGATGCACCTATTGTATCATTGGTTATAAACTATAACTTGTCTTACAGCCTTGATAACTATTTAACACGTGTTGGTAAAAGTGGTTGTTATGGTAAGGTTGGGTGTGTTATTAATTTTCAAGATCCAACTGACCCTATTCTTGATAATATAAGACAACATTATCAAACTTCTATTGATCCAGTACCAGATAATTTGTTTGATTTGCTGTAACATATAAATAAATTATAAAGTGTCATGCTTATCTTCCAAACATGACGGTAGTCAACATAAAAGTACAAAATCACGTCTACCCTCAATAGTTGTATGATTTCAAAATGAATAAAGAAGAACATGACTCTTTGGAATGTGAACAGTCCATATAATCGAAACTGCTACTACAGCAACCTCTTCGTCTAACTCTTTTCTTGCTACATGGATACTAAATGACCATGTACGTATTGCTACGCCATCAGCAACGTTCCCAATATCAATAACAACACCCCAGCTGTAATCCAATACATGCAGTACAACAACAGCATCTCCAACTTGGTGAACCCAGTATTGCTCCTACCGCACCAATAACACTGGCACCAATACTAGTGGAGGCTATAAATTAATACATGAGGTTAATTTACACTATCACTACTGTTAAATAAATAAAATGATATCAAAGCAGATGCACATGGTTGAGTTAACTTAGGGGTTGCAAGTATGCGAAAACTGGTTATGTAGCAGTAATAAAATTAATACTATTACTGGTATGTAACAATAACACTAGTTTGTTAAAGTGCCAAAATATAACCAATTTTCCTTAAACACAACAATCCACAAAAGGGTTTGCACAACATTTCGAGTTAGGACGTTGTATTTCTAAGAACCTCTATTTTTAGTACAGCATAATACAAGCCAGTAGAGAACGACGTTTGGCTAACAAAGGTTTTCAAAGAGTTTCGTCAAAAATTCAGTGAACGTCGTTTACCATTTGCTTACTTTTTTCTACATCAACATATAACTAAATAACGCTATGGAAAACGGGTACGCACCTAACGAGATAATGGAAGGCGTATTATTCCTTGGAAGTAGGCACTGTACGCTTTATTTAGCTCAAAAACGTAATATAAGTATCTCACGGCATTTTAGCACGCGCAGATAAGGCACAGCTAGAATCTATGAACATTGGGTTTGTTTTAGACATAAGCGCCCTTCCAGACCTCGCAAAATACCCTCCAATAGAATACCATGAGATGTCTATACTAGACAGGCACTTATATCATGATAAAACCGTATACTGACTAAAAACGCTTAAGAAAAGAAACTCCGATAATAGAAATTTACACTTCCGTTTTGGATAAAATTGCTAAAGTGAGAGCAGATAAAAAAGCTATTCTAGTTCATTGCAACCAAGGCATATCACGTGCGTTAATACAAAACTGTTTTATTTTATTATTGCTAAACCCGTTAAAGGATCTCCGGCTTTTGTAATGTTCTACCTTATAACCATTGAAAGAATGACATTGTATCAAGCTTTCAAGCATGTTAAAGAAAGGCGTAGAGTTGCGCTTCCAAATGTTGGCTTTCTACGACAACTCATTGAAGTTGAGACTAAAGAATTAGGATCAACAACACTCACTATTGGTAAGTACGGCCAAATCATGTGGAATAAACCAAAAGAGTAAATCTGAGTATTGAGATGTCACGTGAGCCGTATTGACAGTTTTCTTTTACTAAAGTCTTGTATAATAACCTGAACAGTAATTCCCAATATTCTATAATTGCTTTGCCTACAGCATATACACCAATGTCAGTATGATTGAATCTTTCATTAGCTGTGTCAATATGAGAAAAAAACTGAAAGTATTCGACCCAGCAACTTTTGCTGTTGATAGCACATTTCACCTTAAAGCTGTGACTCTATTTATGATGTTGTTGGCTCTAAAGATATAAAAGTACAATGTCAAGTGTTTAATTTGGAGTGACTATTTTTAGTGTTACGGTCTGTTAACTGTGTACATTTTCGAAATTTGGAGAACTTACCACAGTATATCGCTACTATTAATACCGGCTAATCACGTGCTTAAACAGTCTTTTGATTGCATTTTGCTTGTTTGTCATACACGATTTACGTCCTTGTCAGGAATGAATACGTACTATGAGAATGACAAGTTGGAGCATTATCTGCGTGTTGACACCAACCCGCAAAGTGTACAAACAATTTAAAGAGATCTAAAGGGCTCTTATGTGAAACAAATAGTGACATAGACTTACAAGGGAGATGTTCCGAACTTGCGAAAAAATGTTATTTCGAGGACATTAATTGAAAAAAAATCAAGAAAACAATTTCGGTTAAAAAAAATTGGGTACATTCTAAAATTAAATTCGCGTTGCCTAGACTTCGGTTGACATTTATTCCAATCTTCCAACACAACAGAATGGCATCTTATTACTATCGGCCTTTTAAAACAGAACTACGTGAAAACTCAGAAACAGAGCGCTTTAGAAATGAAGTTGCGTTTCTTGGCTCAAATCCTTTTGAAAACGTACTAAACTTGCTTTTTCGGCGCTTAAAACAGTATTTAGGTATTCATTCACGCTCTACCAAGCAAAAAACAGCTACACATTAACATGAGATCACCGGACACTCCGTCATACGTTCATATCATCGTAGATGTTAGCCGGAACCGAAAAGAATTACCACAGATACATGTGCCCAGCTGTTTCACTACAAACAACCCAGAAGATGGCACAATTATTTACTCCTCTCCACACTTTTATTCAGAACTTGAGAAGTTCAGAGATGACTTGCCAAAACAGATAAAAGCAGTTTATGATGCGTTGAAAGAAGTCGAAAATAGTACACGTGTTCACTTAATTAATGTGCGTGTCAGTATAGTACTACCACTGTTACCTCTTTAAATAATTCTTGTCATTCGTTTCAGGTTGTGTGCAAGAGTTTTAAATGCGACACGTGTGACCACTGTTACGAAAAACCATGTCCTGCTTTTAACAATAAGTTTGTTAAGAAATTGCCATTATTTACAACTTCATCACCTCCTTTACAGACATGGGGTACTGTAGACATGGTAAACTTTCTATCAAGAAGTAACTATAGTTCATTGTTGTCCCACATGCGTTCCATGCGTTCCACACGCATGAAGTCAGTACATAAAAAGCGAGGCAGAACAAAAAAACAAAAACATACTGTTGACACGTGGGATGTTATTGAGTTTGATGCTGATGATAGCAAAGTTATACAGCAATCTACAAGTAATGAAAATGAAGAACATAATGAAGACCTGCCTGATGAATTACTGGTTTCTATTTTCAGTTTTCTCTCACTCAAGTGTATTGCCAAAGCTGGTATTGTTTGCCGTTTATACAATAGAATATCAATTGATAAGAGGTAAAAAAATATCGCTATCTTATGATTTTATGACAACTATTAGGTTGTTGTGGTCCCGGCTTCAATATGCGTTTCCTTACCAGCAATCCTTTGATTCTGAAACATGGTATGATGCTCTCCAACAGGTGCAATATATTTTAATTGTATACACTCTTCTAATAGTTGTTTTGAATAGCAACTGCAAAAACTGTCAAAAATGTCAATGTGTGCAATTAATTGTAGCTCTTGGAAAGATAGACTTCTGGGTTATTCCTTTTACGATTTCCATAGCACACGTGCGATACATAGGTATAATAAAGCTCAGATGATCAGTAAAAAGGAATCCGAGGGAGATCATGTATTTCTACCTGCTTGGATAAACGGCTCACATGGTAAGAGGTATGTGAACAGTGGCAGTTTGTAATATTAGAGTCAAAATGTTTATCTAATAACTTCATTTTCGAAAAGGGCTCTTCCGCTTTTGCTGAAGCTTATGAAAGAGTTTACAGGATTTATACAATATAATGGTCAACCAAAAGCAAAAAGAAATACTTGTATTGTTCAAACACTCACAAAAATACTTCAGACTAACAATCCTCCTAATTTTGAGAGTGTTCTTTCACGTGCGTACTTAATTTTTTTTTCAAATGCTTCAAAAACTGAACTGATTTCTGATGTGTGGCTTTTGTTACTTTAACATGATTTACTGTATAGTGTATATTAGTATTTTCAGAATACTTCTTGTTTTAATTGAACAATACCCGGGTATTCTATCAGTAATTAAAGCAAAATACAAAAATTTCTTGAAGGGTGGATTTGCATTAAGTCAGCAAATAATAGCGTTCTTTCCAATCCACTTGGCTATAATTGTACGTTCTTTAAGGTCCCTTAAATCCTTGTCATTGCGAGTTGGTATAAAACCTTCTTACTTGATTTACAGGACTCTCCAGATGTATCATGGGCAGATATTATACAACCTTTTGCACATTATTTAAAAAGGCTAGGTACACAAAGAATCCTCAAAGTGTCGTTTTGCAAACAAGCTTGGATTGCATACCACCTATTTTGGAGAAGAGGTACATAACACTGACCTTATTGAGCTTTAACAACAGAGTTTGTTTACATCAAAAATCCGTTTACATATGATTTTTTTAGGTCGTTCTTTAGATGATGTTGCAGAAGTTATAGATATCTTTAGTGGGCAGTTAACAGATACCTTCAAAAGCGCTTTCTTATCTTTCAGAGCAACAATTGATGTTTCAACAGATTCTGGGTTTATTCGGGGATTAGGTCTTAATGTAACTAAGTAACTTTGCTTTTACTTCAAACGATGTGACTTTTGGGTTTTTTTTACCTCGGATTTATGTTGTGTGTAATACAGATGAACGGCAATTGGTTTAGCGGTATCAACTGATGTTATTAAGGATCATTACATAGTTAAGTACGAGTACAGGAAAGTACATGTGCGCATGAAGATTTCTTCGTTTCAGCAAGTGCAAGATACCTTATACAATAAACCACTGAACGTGTCAAACGAGATTAATAAAATTGATAAACATCATTCTGTTTACTACGCATTTTATTTAAATGCAAGCTTATCTGCTTTTGAAACAAGTTTTGTCCAGAAAACAGCGGACTTTTCGATAGAATTACATAATCTGGAATCCAACACTTTGTTCGTGATTACCACTTGGGCGCTGTACCTTTAGTGCTAATTGTATTCATCCAAGTTAAACGTCGTACAAATGTATTTTTGGGCGTTACTAATCGCTATTACATGCCTTTGGGTACCATTGTACAGCGAAGAAATCTCGATTGAGCGAGAAGCAAACGAAAAAAGAATACTCAGCCTTGAATTAAAAGATAGAACTACTCTACAAGTAGACGTTGACTCTGGTTGTAGAATAACGTCTCTAAAGTTCAAAACGGGTACGTGGCTTTTTTGTGTGATGACCTAACAACAAATTTCTTGTGACATTTTGTTTACTTAGACAAAGATGAAACAGAGATTATCTCGCAGGTAAAGAAATTCGCAAACTCAACCTTTTTTTTTTTCTTGACACAAGTTTTTCATTGAAATCTGAAAGAATCACGGAGACTTCTTTTTTTGGGGTTCTACTTTTTGGCCAGCGCCTCAGTACTCATGGACATGGCCTCCAGCGCCTCAATGGGATAATTCTCCACCAAAGAGTGCAAGTGGTAACCGTACTACAATCAGTACAATTATGAACCCGTACGACAAAAAGAAGGTTGTTGTTTTTTTATGTTGTTAACTTTTATTGTCAGTGCCTCTGGTTGGCAACTTTCAAAGGTAATAACTGTCAATGAAGATAAAAATACTTTCGACATCAAGTACACCTACACAAATTCAGGCACGTGAAAAGTCATACTAAAGATTCTTTAAGTTTATTGTTCTACGACTGATTTTGGCATAGGAACAAAGCCTGCTGATGTTGCACCGTGGGAAATCACACGTGTGACACGTGGGCTCTTGTTTATGGGAAAAAAATCCAACGTAACAAGGCCTCCTGTGTATCATTCTGAACCCATAACACCAACTTATGAAGACGCTAACAGTGTACCTCTGAAAAGCTGTTTTACCATTTCTGTTTTATTACTGACTTTTTGCGCAAAACAGGTTTGGCATTACTTTGATTCTTCTCCATCTTCTCAAGGAAAAATGCTTTTCAGAGATGCTAACGGATGGAATGCCAATTTAATAGATCGGGTTTTATTTATTAAAACCTTCCCTAACGTCAAACCAACGGACTGCTCTCCAGGTTTGTTTTTTTCAACCGATTTGACTTTTGTTTACTTTCTCCTGTAGATAAGCTTCCTGGAATACTGTACCAAGCCACTGGCTACCTCGAGCTAGAAAATACTGGTATGTATACAAAGAATGTACAGGTTGGAGGCTCTGTATCATGGCAAGTGTCATGGTATGTTCGTGAGTTGCCTCCAAGCATAACTGATGTATCACCTGGAAGTGAGCAACTTCTCAATTTTGTTAAGAAAGTGATAAGCGCTGCAACTTGAAGTGTTTAAAGTAAAATAAAGCCACCATCTTCAAAGTGCTGTAGTCAATTAAAGTGATTTGAACTTTTTTAAAGTCTGGGTTACGACTGAATGCCATTGCACTATTGAAGCAAAATGCTTGCAAAAAGAAATTTTGGGATAGCAACATTTTTATGCACAGCAACAGGGTTAGGAGTATGTGTGAACAGTAAATAGTTGACTGTTCTTACCAGCGTGTTTACTATAACCGTAGGGCTTTCCCCAAGCTCGATGGACAGCTTGTACTACACTGAAACACGGATTTCGCTTGTATTTAAGCCTAAGTCAAATACCAAACTAACGTTTACTACAACCGAGGTCAGTAGGACACATTATAATGTCAGAAATACATAAATTCACCGCACTAAGGTACCTATGTTCTACTCTAACTTTGTATTAGTGCGCAATCAAGTGTGTTTCAGACTTCCCTACCACAAAAAAAAAAACATAACAGAAAGAGTTCTTTAATACACCCAAACCTGGTATGCGCCAAGTTTTTTAAGCATCTCAACACCCTCCAGAGTTATGCTTGTACCAGCTATTTCAATGGTATCAATACCAACAAGTGCACTAACACCGTCATCAGTGACTAAAGGACAATCTCGTATGTGTAATGTATGAATTCCAACCAACGCCTTAATCCCTTCATCACTCACTTTTGTTGATTTCATATCAGCTATATGTACTCCAGCAAGCGCTTTTACACCTTCATCTGTAATGTCAGTGTAATTTAAATTAATACTATGAACACCAGAAAGAGCTTTGATACCAACATCTGTTACTCTTGTTTTTGAAATATTTATAGTATGAATTCCTGCATGAAGCTTAATACCTTCATCTGAGACTAAGTAACATTCACTAATGTTTAAGCTATGAACACCTACAAGGTCTTTAAGACCTTGATCAGTTATTTTTGTACATTGTAGGTTAATGGTATGGACGCCAGATAGGTATTTGATACATCTGTCAGTGATGTTTGTGTTTGAAAGATTAAGTGTGTGAACGCCAGACAGATGTTTTACACCTTCGTCTGTCACATCACAATAGCCTAAGTTTATCTCTTGAATGCCTTTAAGTAGTTTAATACCATCATCTGTGACATTAGTCATTTGAAGACTTATACTATGAACTCCAGAAAGAGAAGCAAGACCTTCATCTGTTATTTTTGTACAATCAAGACTTATTGTGTGAACACCACTTAACAGTTTCATTCCATTATCCGTCACAGCTGTGTTATTCAGTATAATCGTATGTACGCCGACAAGATACTCAATACCTTTATCAGTTATATAAGTCTCTGTAAGATCAATAAAATGTACTCCAGCCAACGGCTTAACACCTTCATCTCTTAAAAATGTTCTATTTAAGTAAATCGTATGAACACCAGCTATAAACTTTAAATCCTCGTCTTTCATTGCAAAATCTTTAAGGTTGATTTTCTTTACTCCTACTAGGTTACAAAGCACATCATTAAGTGGTGTGATACCCTGATATAACCCTGAACGGAGTTTGATAAGAGTATTCTTCAGAATACCTTTTGATTGGCTTATTCTTTTTATATTGTATTCGTCGCTTGTAACCTTTATGTGGACGTATCCAATTATGTCGTGGATTATAGATGATAGCCTTGTACATGTCTGTGCTACACTAAATCTTGATATACTAGTATACATGAGTATGAATGCAAGCATCTCTGTTGGAAGGTGTAACAAGTTCGTGTCACCCTCCATGAAACTAATCAAAGTTAGCTGGGATTAACTTGTCGTATAAGGTTCCACCATACTCCAGAGTGAGTGTGTTAATACGTTTTGTATAGCGTAGTGGTTAGTACGCGACAAACTTCCTCAAAAAAAAATGTTGAAAGCGCCAACACGTGATTCGAACCCATTTCGCTTGAATTGTTAAGTGAACAACAAAATATACTGTGACGTTTGTAAACACGTGTATACTTTGCCTGTGGCGTTTTAATAGTTTTCTTTTTGTTTTACTGGCTATTGCGCACTTCCTGATGTTAATGCGTACGTTTTGAAATTATCCATGTACTAGGAGTATTTACAGCTGTTGGTAGGGCGAATTCTGTACACTCAACAACTTAACACGTTGTTTTAAGTCATTTGCCCGAACATTGCCATGGCTGGCAAATTTGTTACTTTCGAAAAACCAAAGATTCCCACTAATGGGCGGGTTCTTGTCTCGAGCAAAGCGGCGAGCCCAACCGAAAGCGAACCGAGCCCTCTACTGCTTGCATTAGTGGTCCCACACTTGCACAATTTTCAGACAAACGCGATACACCGGCTTACCTTTTTCTAATGTAAGACTTGTACAAACCCATTTAAAGTTATACAACGACTTCACAAGCAAGGTGGGTCTGTTCTGTTAACTGACTTATTACGTGGCACTTGGAATTTTCTATTGACAAATACTTTTCCAGATGAACTAGAAATACCAGAATTTTCCAGAAGTTCTGCACCGTCTGGAATTCTGGAATGTTCCAGAACCTGTGCATGCAGCTACTAACTCCTTTATTTATTTATCATCATGATGACTATATTTACTTATAAACACCGCTTGGTAAGTTGTACGAGACTAACGCTGTTAGTTGTTCATGGTTTTTTTTTATTGTTTTTATTTTTAGGAAACTCACGTAAACGTGGGTTTGCTGGTATCTTTACAATCGAACATATCCCCATCAAGACTAAAGTTTGACATTGACGTTTCTAGGTGCTCTGTGTTATCTAAGCCAGATGTGGGAGATACAGGCCTTGCTATTGGTTTTTTCTTTATCTGTAATTTACTGACAACCGGAGAAGACTACAAAGAAAATATTAAGAAACTCTTTTGTTTAACGAAATTGAACGTACGGTTTGTGGCTGTGTTATCGTTTGAGTTGTGTTTGTTGGTGCAGGAGATGAGAAAAACTCAGCGAAAGGGTCTGTAGATGAATTAGATGCAGTAAAAGTAGTTGGTTCATCTGCTGTAGCGAATGCTTCAAAAGTGACTTCGGGATTACTAGACATAACACCAAAAGGATCAAATGATCCGTTTTGTTGTGAGTGTTGTTGAGTTGTTTCATCAGAAGGCGTAGCAACATTGGTGGATGTGGAATTATTTGTAGGAAATGCAAATGATACAAGGCTATCATTTTGAGGCTACGGAAATGTCAGAGCAAGAAACTTTGTTGAGACACTGAACTCGAACCTTTTCTTCCGTTGTATTATTTGTACTATTATTAGCTTCTTGTTGAGTCTGTGGTAGGGCGAATGGATCAGTGAATTGTTGCGGTTCTGAAGAAGAAGGAGCTAATGAACTGTTAGAACAGTACAGCGAAGAAAAGATTACCTGGTGCATTAAAATCTGCAAAGTTTGCAAAACTCTCAACTTGTGGACTGTTTGCTGGAGTAGCTGCATGTTTAACCTTTTCAACAAAAGCTGGCTTATTTCGCTTAGGTACAGCATTCTAATAAAAGTCGTAAGAATTGATGATATAGTGTCTTAAGAGTTAAAAGTAACTACCTTTTTTGTTGGTTTAGTGTACTTTTTGCCAAGCTTTTTCGCAACGGCTGCTACAATAGAGAATATATCTGGACGTTTTTTAACCTAAGACAAGGAATTTGTTAATACTTACAGCGAAAAACACGTGTAAATAATTATGCTTACTTTTGCCTCAAGCATGTATCCTAAAGGAGAATGTTATTTTTTTTTTTTGAATTTACAAAAACTTAATAAAAATCGTGCCTATGAGTTTGTGCATTGTATTCGAGTATGGATCATCTTTTGGATACTCATAGTTTGCGTTTATAATTTGTAACCTATTCCCTTCTTCGAAAGGACCAAATCTATAGAGTAACTTGAATAAGACACATCCCAGTGCCCATACATCAACTTTTTCTCCAATCCATTCGTCAAGGTATAAATCAACCATCTCTGGTGGTCTATACGACTACATTTAATTGTTAATACGGCTGTGTTATTGAAATATCATTACCATAGTTGTGTTTTTTTGAATGTCTTCTTCAATAGCTCCTCTAGAAAGAAAGAGTTTTAGCAAAGTGTAAATCAATCATTCTGATTTCTCAAAAAAAAAAATTAAATAATGACATCTTACCTGTTTTTCTCATTTGGAAGGTAACGTTTCATTGTGGCACTTCCGAAATCACATAGCTTTAATTTATGATCTTTTAATAATACATTCTAAATATTGTGAGTCAAGTTAATTGGTGAGTAAGCGAGTGAAAAAACCAAACAACATTTTCCAAAAAAAAAGAAGAAAAAAAAACTTGAAATGTTAAATGTAAGTAACATTGTCGCTAACTGTACGTACTTCTAATTTAATATCTCGATGTATTATTGGCTTTTCAAGTCCATGAAGTATTGATACACCAGTAGCTATTTGGTAAAAGATTTGCATTGCCTCCTGTTCATCAATAGGACCTGTAGCGTTTATCACTCTTTCAATAAGTGCACCTCCCGGACACCATTCCATAACTATTAATCCTTCTCTCATACGCTCCTTTATTTTTGTTGTACAGGCGCCATACAGCCGCACCAAGTTAGGATGAATTGGGAGAGCACGCTATTTTTTATTAAAAGAAAATAAGAATGCACGCGAAAGTAATTGTAAAGAGCGTTTTACGCGTGGTAAATAAGATTAATGGCGTCTAATCTTATTTTTTCCACTTTTCGCTCGTTGTGAAGGGAAAAACGTAACACTTGTTGTAAACAAGCGTTTCATACCATTATTTCTACTTCTTGCTTCACCATATTTAAACGTTCCGTGTCTTGTATAATAATTCGTTTTACGGCGTATTCGGCTCCTTTCTCATCTTCTGTGAGGTGTACAAACCCGAACCCACCTAGAATTTTGAGTTTTGTACTCCGATTTATCATTTACCTTCTGCAACGATTTTCTTGTTCTTGTAGCGCTTAGAACCAACGTCAAAGTGTTTACGCTGTTTAATCTTAGCAACTCCCTCTTTAAGAACATCTGTAATGCCCTCAAGCTTTTCTTGTATCTTGTTAAGCCCTGAGAACATAATTTGCGACGTGTAGGTTGCTTCAAATAAAACTACATACAGTCAACGAGTTTCCAAATTGCAACATTTTTGTGACCCTTTTTTCTTTGCCAATTTTGGAACTTAACTCCACTTGTAAACATCGCATGATATTATGGCTGTTTAGATAACCCATTACTGTGAAGCATAGCGAAGAGTCAAGACTTGGTTGTACTGTGGAAAGGGTAAGAGATATCTGTATTTTTATATTTGTCGCCACCTTCTTAAAAGACATAGCCTCAATATCAGCAACATACAACGGCGCTCGTGATACTCGCGAAACCAACCATGTCAGAAGTAAGTTGCTTTTCGAACAAATAGATGGTATTTGTTGGTCAGCATCAAGCCGTTTTGCAACATACAACGTACTCCCAAGAATTCTTATTATTAATAGTGACTATGCTGTAGTTCTTATAATAGTTCACCTGTATACTGTTACGAAGCGGAGAAAAGTTTCCATGGTTCATTTTCGCAGTTTTGCAGTGATGTAACAGAGCTACACCATAGTCAAAATTTGTTTGAGACCAACGAAAAAAGACTTGGGACATAAATTCTATGGAAGCAAAAATATGGAATTTGCAAATATGGACGCTCCACTGCTGTACAAAGTGTCGTAAGGTAACAAGCCGCTAAATGCCGAGCCGTTTCAAAAGATTTTGTAGACATGAATAGTGTTATCCAAGATCACCTCACTGGCACGACAGATTTGTTATTGCCTACCTTCAGACAACAGAATGTTATTCACAAAAAAGTGCGCTTAAGGAGTTAAGGCAAGTCGTTGTATCACGTGATTTGTAAATCTAGATTTATTTATGTACGTGATAAAGTATTGGCATTCTTTGCTCCCGAATTAACTAAGATAAACCCTGCCCTTTATAACCTACAACTGAAGTCCTACAAAATTGACCAAAAAAACAATAATGTACAACCTAAACTACACACGAGAGCAATCACTTCGTTTCATCTGTTTTATAACAGTAGTATTGGCGACTTTGTCCCTTTTACCAAAAGCGTCGGGTTTGAGAGTAGCAGGCCCTTCAGCAGAAAGGTACTTCAATTTAACTACAACACTGACATTTCCATTAACCGTATGCTGGTTTTTTGTATCTGCTTGTTAGCAATTAATTAATTTACAACGTTTGTAGGGATGCTTATGCGAACAGTGATCGATTCAGGTGGAGTTTTGGTGGCTCAGCGTTTGCATTTGCAAGAGACGAACTAAGTATGAGAAAGCTGTATTTACAAAAGTTGCTTACTAAATGTGTTTTTTGTTAGTAAACACCAACCACACTGTCATTCTATCCGAGGACATTACCACTCAATTTTTAACAACTAATGAAGATATACTTGTTACTGGAGTTATGAACGAACGAGATGGGGAAACATCTGTCATTCTGGATTGGATTTCTCAAGGTAAACTAGCCTACATCATGTGTGACAGAAAAGACCAAAGTTATTGCGATAAACTATTCCCAGGTACCACGTGACAACGTGATGCTCCTTATAAACAGTTAAATTTACTATTACAAAACGTAGATTTACTAGCAAGCGACTACCATGATACAGCTACGGACGTCCATCACGTACAACTTTTTTTTTGTTGTTTACTGGTAAAAATCTAACATTGGTTTTTTGAAGGTGTACATGTTGGTAGACGATCATCCCTTGTTTCAAAATTATACTATAGGAGATCGACTAATAATAGAGGGAGGTTCTGGTATGTACCATTTCATCCTTTCAGTCGTACACATGTACTAATTGTTATAAAACAGTTGCTTTTAAATTCAGCTCGAACACAAACTTGACATATCAGATTCTTGCTTCTCATGAACATGATTCAGTTGTTCCAGCGATAATAGAAGTAAAGTGGGGGATGGGTAAAGTTATACTTATTGGAGATGGGACTATGTTCTCACAAGATCTGTTCTTCAATCCTGTATCACTCGACGTGTTCGCAAATATGTTTAATAATGGTACATGTCAACTTTGTATTTCTCTTCTCACTATTCAATTTAGTTCAAGAAATACTTCACTGTCCAACATATCCTCCTACACCTGTTCCAACTACCACTGCTTCACCAACAAGACCGCCTACAAAACCACCTAAAGTACCTTAAAGACATTCTACTTGTGGGAAGTAATTGTTTCGCAATAGACAGATTTGGTTGTTATTTCGGATATTGCTTTCATTGAGGCAACAACAATTGTGGGAAACCTTACACTTACCAATAACAGTACACTCCAGATTACACAAGATACTGTAATCACAGTAACAGGTACGAAATAAATCACAAGGTATCACTTTCTAAACAACGAAAGGATGCTTGATTGCTGGTGACGGAAACCTTGAGATAGAAGTTGATGCAAACGCTATTTTAGATGGCAAGAGAATAGAATTATTTAAGTACACGTGTATTGAATCTACATTCTCAGAAATAAGAGCAACCTCAACAGATCAATGCAACGGTATTGGTATCGCTAACTCAGAATACAGTGCAACAAGTCTTTCAGTTTTATTAAATTTCAAAGATACTTGTTCAGCGAGTATATCTCGAACAGGTATATCGTGGGTTATTTTAGTAATATTGCCCATAGTAATTGCGATGACCCTGTGAGAGGTTGTGTATTTGGTTGGATTATAGATATTTTCTTAAAGGTTATTGTTTAGTCTAACAGAAAACAATCAATCAAAATAAACAACAATGTTCAAAAAATCCAACATTGTACCTTTGTACGAGGCATGTTGAATATTGTATGTTTCTTCAAGGTCTGTAAAAAACAGACTGGTCCCGGAATTGCATTTGGTAAATTCCTAGTGTATTTACAGTGGCAGCAATTAGTATCACTTCTAATATTCCGAACAGTGGTAATATCTAGATGACCACTCAGTCTTTTTACAGAATAAGGCTGTATGCAATGATAAAGCGGCTTGTGGCACTTGTGTGGGTAAAAGAAAAAGACAAAAGTGATATCTAAAACTGATAAAGTACAAAACAAGAACACTACTATTTCATTATTTTTTAAAGCCTTACAAGCTTATTTTTTACAATTACAGTTTTTTTATTGTCATCCTTCTTGTGTTCTTTCTTTTTATCAATCAACTTTAATAACCCATATATAGATGTACCCATAGTAAGTAAAACAAGTCCAAAACAACGAAGCAAAGTAAGACGATAAGATCTGCTCAAAGCAGAGATACAAATAATTATGATAAATTTGACTTGAGAGAAAACAGTCAAAGAAAGACCAGAAGTATGCTTGATGACAGTATTTTGTACAAATCTTAGTAAGAAAACAGCTGTAGCATTTAATATAAGAATAAAACCAAGAAAATAGAAGGAAAGATCAGATTGTTGACGTGTTTTCCATTCTGATATTTCAAAGAAAAAAGTAGCAGGAATCAAAGCACATAACTATTTTTAGATCATTAACTTCACGTGTTTAAATAGTCCAATAGAATTCAAAAAAAAACGTACCTCTACTGGCGTAGTATAAAATACAAGCGACAAAGGATGTAATCTCTTGACCTAATGACAAATAAACTAAAAAGAAAAGAAAGAAAATTTCTTCTGAATAAAGTAAGAAAAAAAGCGAAAGGTCAATGTACTGCGTTTTATGACAACTTTAGAAGCGAAATATACGTAATGCAAATAGCCACGAGTTGAGGTTGTTAAAAAAGACTCATGTCGATGATCAATGGCCAGAATGAAAACTCGAAAATGATTCAAAAAAAAACGTGGTTTTAACCCAAAAATGGGGAGAAATTACTGACCTTTGTGAACTCTGTGTTTGACGTTAATATCATCTCTTGCAGAGTAATAACAAGTGCTAAAGCCACAGATGATCCTAAAACTAACGAAGAACCAAGGAAGACATTTTTAGGCTTTCCTTCAACTCCTTTAGCAGAATTTGAAGCATCCTTGTCATAATTCGTTGAACAAATTACACCAGCTGTACAAAGAAGAAACAAAGGAAACACAGCCAATCTCTGCTTCTATAGAAAACACATTAATCAACTACATTGTTTTTTCGAAATAAAACGACAGTGAGCGTCTATACAATCGAAAAAAATCCAAAAACAATGAAACGAGTCAAGTATTCAAGAAAAACTTTTCGATAATTTTTGCTCTCGTTTTTGCGTTTAAAAAAAACGCAAAACCACGTACCTTTCCCAGTAGATAAATTGCACAAAAGGCGGTGAATAAAGGAGTTAACGACTTTATTATTTGCGCTGTAGCAACGTCTATATGATCTAGGCCACTGTTGTTTAGCGCAATGGTACCTAAAAGTTGTTTTAAAACATGATAAAGCTTTTTTAGTTATTCAGCTTACTACAGAGCATGAAACCGCTTGGTACTATGAACCGTATAAAATAACGGCGTGTGACGGTCTCAAATCTAAGTCCTACTAGTCTCTATCATCTCGTTAGCAGATTGAACAGTTATGACACGTACAAACTTGGTAGCGAGTAGGTAATAGCTCATACAAACGAATCCGTGTATTGCTGTCAATAAAATCGGGAAATGCCATCCAATACGCTGAAATAGGTACCAATTGAAGAAATTGCACGATATATTAAGTATCATCCAAGAACCCAGTAAACATACTGTAAAAAGCACACTCGATTGTCCTACTTTACTCCCCATACCGTTTATTACGTCATTACACAATACATCTGACTACGTAGACAATCAAATCTTAAAAAGACAGCTGAGGTCAAACAAAGTAAATCTTAACTTTCTCATAGCACAATTTTATTCACCGCAATTACGCTCCTCTAACTGCTATGATACTATCCATGCCATTAACGTCTTGGCGGCTTCTTTCACCACTTACTAAATTTACAATTTGTCGAATCTACAAAAAAAAATTGTTGATTCTTATTTGGGTTCAACCGTTACTTCGCTGAGCTCCTCAAACGTGGGTGTTTGTAAGCGCGTACACGCCCTTCGAGTGCATCGTTATGTTTGAAGCCTAAAGCACCAACAGTGCCAAGAACAGGTACTGGAGAACCTTTGTAGTGTATTTGAGAAACATCACATCCAATAAACCGCCTGTCGCCTAAGCATACAGCTAATTAACTCATTGAACGAATTGAAGGAATTGCTGGAAGCACGTTTAACGGTTTTAGTTCGAATTCCGCAGAGCAAATGAATAAGCCGATGAAAGCGTACGCATTGCCGGAGATAGAGCTTGCTGTTCAATAACGAGGACCATAGCGTCAGTTAGCTGTTCGACAGTACTTTCACCAGAGCACCCAAGCCTTTGTTTTATGATTAGTAGACGCGTTTGGTAGCGTGTGAAGCAGGAATTGACGCACCTCACTGTTAATCGAGAAACAGATTCTCGGGCGTTTACAAGAGGAGGGTCACGTTGGAGTACTACGCAATAAGGGCCGTTTGGCAGGTCTTCTTCGATGTGAAGTACGGCTGTAATGTATCTACGCAAAATAACTGTTAGTGGTTCCGACAGAAGCTTAAACGCACTCTGTCCCAGCTATGTATCCTTCTACACCTTTGAATGTTGTTCTTTGTAAACGAAGTGCTGTTTTAATTCTAGCACTAAGGGTTGATAGCGTGGACGTCTGTGGACGCACAACGGCCTTTTTGTTTTCCGGTTGGGTAATTTCTTCCTCGTTTTGCTCGTTTTGGTTTGCAGTTGTTTCCTCTTGTTCCGTCTCAATAGGCGTATCGAACACAATATCTCCAATGAAATTTGTCGGTTTCTCTAACTCTTCGGCATCTTCACGGCGTGCTTGACTTGCTCGTGCGCGCATAGTATTAGTGTGGAAATGGGTTATTAGCACGAAATATGAAAAGGGATTACAGGTCTGCAGAATTCTCGATTACTCATCAACAAGTTTACATCCAGAAATTTCAAATTTTTCGCACAGGCCAAACTAGTACTTCAAACTGGCTGTGAGTGATAACATAGGCATCACATTTATGTCTGTGGAAATATTCCAACAAGCGTATGATCATTGCTAGGCAAGCACGTGACAGTAAAGTTTAAAAAAAACAAGATTTCATTTTAACTTTACTCTTTTAGAGAATACGCTCTCATACGCCGTGACTATAACCTCTTGTCAAAGTAAAAACGAAGCAAATTATAAAGAGTTTTGGGTCATTTTATTATGATGGTTGACACGATGGTTGACACGTGTGCCAACTTACAAGCATTTAAAAAAAAACAAGTTTTGTCGTCTTTTGTTTATCTTAGATAGTCAATGCTTGAAGGATCCATTGGATCTCTATCACGCTTTGTAATTATCTCCATAATATTATCAAGCTCAAGATCACCTTGGTCATTTGCTTGTACTTTAATAGCTGCATCATCTGTTGCACGTCCTTGGATTTTTGATCCAAACATCACTCCACTTGACTTCACACGGATTGTTTCTTTGTGAGTAGACCTTGTAAGCTTATCTGGAACCCACCTGAGGACAGCGAACCTCTCTCTGATACCTCCATCGTTTGTTTTATACCTAATGTTGAAAACACTCCAACGGAGTTGTTGGTCGTCGAAAAATGCCATAAACTTCTTCCACGGCGTAGGATCGTTGATAGATACTGTCCCGACGAGTTTTATTTCCGATTCGTCTTCATTTAAGCCAAAAACAGCAGCAAGGTGCTTAGATTTACGGTTACGCTTAACGCTTTCATATGCGGACCAAGATTCTTCTGTTACTGTTGGTGTTTTGATAAGGGTTGTCATTGTTGGTTTAATCGTTGTATATAGTAAGGATTGTTAGTTGTTGTTTAATGTGTTGAGTTTTTGTTAAATGTAACGTTTCGTGTCACCCAAGAAATTTATTATTTTTCGAAAAAGAGAGTAATTTCTTCCAAAAAAAAATTGGTTCGTTGAAAAGTTGTACTTCCGAATCATTTTTCGAACTTCCCAAAAATGCTACTTATTCTCCATTTAGCTACACACAATAATTGTTTTTCACAACCCGCTTCCTTTGTTGTCAAAATATCATAAGAAAAGTGTACATGCTTTTTTTGCAAGTTTTTTTGGTTCATGTCTATTCGTATATGATCTTATATGTTTCTACTCCTGTATTTTAAAGAGCGTAATTCAAAGTGATTAACCTTACAAGTTAGTTGCATATCTTGGCAAGCAGTTGGATCAAAAAAAGAGAGAAATATTATTTACGCTTTTCTTTATTACACATTCAACGATTCCAACGCTTGCTTTGCTGTACGTGCAATAAGTGATAGATGCTGTATTGATGGTTCTGCCATTAATATCTCCTGCATACGTTTTACAATCTCAATATTCTGTTTTGATCTAAAGAGGTAAGCACGTGTTGGTTTTTTTCAGTAAAAACATTTTTCAAACTTTCAACAATACAACCGTAATGTCTTATAGGAGGCACTTCTGTTGTGAGGTTACACAGCAAAGACGGTCCACAGCAAGTATTTCATAAAACCAACGCAAAAAGTTTAAACACGTACTTGGATAGTGTGAGTTGCTTAAGACGCATAAATTGACTTTGGTTTGAGGTAGGTATAGGCACAGGAACTTGTACAATAGGTTGTATGTATATAACAATAGTATCTAAATGCTTTTGAACACCAGATATTATTCTAGCAATAGGCAAACAAGATGGAACATCATCAGTCTAAAAGAAACAAACATAAGTAATCTTTTGAACAAAGAAATCTTCAAAAAAAAAACCCACGCTTACCTTGTCAGTCATTGCTGCTATTATTTCAATCTTTGCTAGTAGTGTCCTTACAATATTTGCAGAAGCTTCAACAAGACGTTTATACTTCTCTGGAGGTAATGCCCCTCTCTTAGGTGACCTAGGAGATCCAGGTGCAGAGCTACGTTAATAAGTTAGTGAAAACAAAAAAATACAAAAAAAAACAATCGTACTTTGACTTTGGTTGGTTTGCTGATATTTGTATTCTTGGCATCCTTTCTGAGTTTCGTCTTGGACTTTTCTTAACGCCATCAGAAACACTTAACCGTGACTTTGGCTTCCTGCCTATAGCATCTTGTCTATAAAATAACACGTCAACATAGAGCCCTTAAAACGACAACACAAAAATCTGGAAAAAAAAAAAAAGAAACCAATACATAACCGCATAATCGGACTTTGAAAAAAAAAGAAGTTCAAAAAAAATCATCGATATATATGAGGTTATATAGAGGTACGGTAAGCTCGGCATAGAGCGAGGTTTTCTTCCAACTTTAGATATAGAATCAGCATCTGTTACTCTTATAGGAGAAGCTGATCTCTTAACATGAGATCCAGATTTTCGCCGATTTACGCCCAACTTTTTTTTTGGAGATCCGCTAAGTCTCGTTGATTTTCTCCTTGCAGGGTTTTTTGATAAACTTCGAGGAGATAAATTTTTTTTTGGTGAGCCTGAACGCTCAAGGTCTCCTTGCCTTTGTCTAAAGAATTTCATGAATAAAAAATACTTGTTACGTTTGAGAACGAAGCCTCCGTTTTGGAAAGCTAAAACGTACTGTTTTTTTCGTTCCTTCCTTTTTTGATGTTGTTTCCATGAAAAGTACTCATTCTCCCAGTACCTAGCATATGAATGAGTATTGAGAAACTTTCTAGTCTTGTACCGCATCATATGCTCTGAACTTATACTATATTGTGCCATTAACTTTTCGTCTTCAATAGGATTACCATCCAATAAAATTTGGCTAATATGACAACAAGCACCAAGTGTTATTGGAATCCTAGAAGACAAGGTCATTAAGATAAGAAACTACTCTTCAAACACAAGGTGTAAAAAAAAATAACACCCACCTGTTAATTTGATTTCCATCCAGTTTAAGAACTACCAAGCGAGACATAGTGTCCCATGTGTTTGGTAAACTTGTCAACTGATTTCTACCTAAATTAAGGTCCAACAAGGATGACATTTGGCAAAATTCTGGTGGAAGCGTGCTTAGACTACAACAAGATAAGTCCAGCAATTGAAGACGTTTCAATTTTCCTATAAATTAAAAGTTAACAGCAGTAACAAATAAAAAGGTGTGAAGGTCCTTGGACGCACCCATTTCCTTGGGTACTTGGATAAGCGGATTTCCAGATAATGTGAACTCCTCCAGAGATCTTAGGTCTCCTATCTCACGTGGTAGGCTCAATAGTTTGTTGTTTTGTAAATCAAGGATTGTGAGTTGATGAAGTTTACCAATATCAGGTGGTAAGCGTTCTAATAGATTGCCATTTATGTGTAATGTCTTTAAATTAGTCAAGCGGCCTATTGATGGTCCAATAGACTTCAGTTTATTTCCAGAGAGTATCAGATGGTCTAGATCTCTATATACATCTACACAAAATTGTCAATTTTATTGTTTCACTCCATCAAGACAATACAAAAAACAAAACTATTTACGCTACCACGTACCTACTACAGGCCATTCGTTTATCAAATTGGAAGATAAATCTAACTCTACCCATTGCTTTACTTCTAGAACTTCCCGAGGAATCTAGATGTAGTGAGAAGGAAAGAAATAAAATGAGTAAATTTTTTTTTTGAAATTGAAATATTTTTACCTTAGTTAAGCCTCTGCCTTGTGCGCTTAGTATATGCCCTACAGAAGCCTCGTTATTGTTTGTTTACGATGCACTTATACATACCATTTAGCTTGGCCTGTCTTACAAGATTCTTAACTGCCTTGTCGCCTTTAGATACTTTTTTTTCTACTCTTGAAAATTTTCTGTGCTTTCTTTGATTAAAGTTCCTAAAGTGGTTTAACAACATTGTAATAACGCTTTAAATATAGCATACATAAGTGTTTATAACCAATACATAATATAATATAGATAGTAACAGTAATCCAGAAGAATCAGTAGGCATAAAATAAATAATGGTCGACGGGAGACCGAATAAAAAAAAAAATAAATTGAAAAGTTTTTTTTTCTCTTAAATGTTTTGACGCTTGGCCAATACCTGTAGGCCTTGAATCAACTCGTTTGACATACCTGAGGGTCATACTTGTATTTGGTGTTTGAAATGATAGACAGATATCACCTGTAATAAATATAGAAGACTTTGAAGGATGATTTTGTAGTTTTATCCTATTTTTTCGTAAATTAATTTAATTCCAAACTAAACGCGTTTATAGTGTTTTACTTATCACTCAAATGAACACTAGTAAACATTTAACGTACCATACTGGTGCAGTATTTAATTTGACGCTTGCCATATCGATTTTAACGTGACCAAGGAATTTCTTGTGAGAACCCCATAGATTGATAGTGAGTATCAAGTGGTTACAAAAATCGAGTATGACTTTCTGTTCTGGTATCCAACGCGGTGAGTCCGATTTTTTACTGCTTTTAGAGCGCTTCTTTTGGTCTCCCACTTGCATAACAGCATAGCACGCTATAACGCAATATAAGAAGGGTGACTTCAGAAAAACTTGTAGTTTGACTGTACGCAGTACTCTGGGTAGTATGTAGCGTACATACCGGAGTAAAGAGTATAATAGGTAAGAAAATGTTTTTTTTAAGTAACGTACCCGCTGGCATACGCAAATTGCGCGCGGCGTGCAGGTTAACCTTCACGTTCATCATCTTTGCAATGTTTTACGAGTTGCGCCTCTAAAAATAAATAGTGGATCGAGTGTGAGTGTGGGATAGCAGTGAGGGAACTATTGTATCAACTAGCTCGTTGGTTGGAAAATGGCTTAACAATTTACTTGACTGATTGGCTAGTATCGGTACAGCGAGCGTATTTTCGCAGTATTCGCGTGAATACTTGCTTTACGTAATGACGGTAACTTACAGACAAGTGACACCTTTGTTCCCAATTATACGCCCAACAGTATACTAATACGTGTTAAATACGCGCACTATCGATAACTTCGCCGTATTAATTTGGGCAATAATTCGACCAATAAAAAGATGTAAAACAAGTCATGAAAACACACCGCTTCACTTTATAACACCTCCTCACGCACACTTAAATGACAACTGTCGCATTGATAGGTACTAAACAGGTTTTGAAATTGCAAATAATAACCTTGTTTCGCGCTAGTTCAAAAAATCGTCGAAGATCTTTCAGAAGGTATTTCAGAACTAGTACTATTGGTTGTTACGTTACAAGATCAAAATGTACAAAACCCTCCAGAACTTGGACCTGCTACCAAAATTGTTATCAGAACAGCCAGTACGTATATTTTGCAAGCAATAACTAGCGATGTAGTTGTTTCTGCTTTAGGAAAAGCTAAAACGTTTCCTCTACGCCCAATTAACATACTATAGCGGCGCTGGTTGGTTGTGCTCGTACTCTAGCTGAAAAAAATTACGTAGTGTTTCCCAACCTACAAAAAGAAATTCGGGAAGCAGCTGATACTTCGGAACAAGCCACGAGTACGTATTACAACAACAAACTCGTGTTTTTTTCACTAAACGTGGCCTTCAACAGATTCACTAATAAACGCTGTTAACAACCTCAATGGAGCATCAGACACTAAGAGAGTACGTTTATATGCTTTTCGGAAGTTAGAACCGAGAACGGAAAACAACAATTCTTTACCTTCTTTTTTTGAACGTATTAACGCTAACCTTCTATTTAGGCTTGGCCTGTTGTCACTGATGCATGTAGAGTGCTTTGCGGTAAAACTATTAAGTTATTGCAAATTGTTTACGGAGCAGAAATGCGTAAAGTCACGGCTACTATTGATCAGATTGGTGAAACTTTTGGTGATTTAGATCCAACTCTTGCTTCTACAAATCCAAATAAACTTGCTGGTATTGCAACACAGCTTGGAAAACAAGCAACGCGATTAGCAAACTTATTGGATGTACGTGTCATTGCTTCCATTTTTTGTTTTTTCGAAATGTTGTAATTTTTTTTTGACTTATTTTTTCTCTGAAGGAACGTGCTGAAAATGAACCTCCAGGTGTTGCTAAAAAGCTCAGGTATTTAGCTTCAAAGATTCGCCCAGCTACTGAAGATACAATCAATGATGTAAATCAACTACTTATGGATCCAAACAACCCTGAAAAAGCTCAAAAAGTATCAGGTGATATTGATACATTAAAAAATTTAATGCTCGATGCCAAGGACTTGCTTGACACTCTTGGGTTCGTGTTTGCTCTTTAAAACGTTTTACTAATAACCTATTAAACAAGAGATGTACCTCAATTGCCATCAAGCAAACCAACTAACGAACTTACTTGCGCAATAAATGAAATCAACGAACTGGTAATACATCATCACGTTTTTTGATAACATCATATTAAATCTTTTCTCTTTAATAGCTTCCAAAAATCAAGACGTCTGCAAAAGCAAATAGAGCACCTAACCAAGCAGTAATTGACGCTTTACAAGCGCCTTTAGCAACACTGTCGGATGCTTTCACTACTGATAAACCTGATGGAGTGATACGTGCTGCTGAGGTAACAAAATACTCTATTTGCTTTGTTTTATTGTATTAACTTGTAGTAAAGGCTGTTAAAGCTGCTGCCGATGAATTAGGTAGTGCTGCAGCACATACAAATAAACCTATGGCACTTCTTCATGCTAAGGATCTTATTGATGCCGCTTCAAACTTGAAGGATCAAGCAAATAAATTACGAACCAATACAAACATTATCGACCCAATAGATGCTAAAACTCTCGATGCAGCTGTAAATGAAGTACGACAACTAACACCAGAGGTAAGTAACAATGATGATACTGATTTAATGCTTAATGATGTTGTAATAGGCGATTAAAGCAACCAAGAAGGTTGTAGATCCTCCTGTTAAAGTACAGGATATCAAAGAAGTTGGTGACTACATCAGAGATATCAAAAAAGCAGCTGACCGCGCTATTGAAGCTGTACAACCTAAATCTGAAGTCCAACTTAAAAAAGAAATGGATGAGGCATTGGATAGAATAAGAGGTGCTGCTAGACTTGGAGATAACGATCAGTACGTTAAATTGAAGTTCAACAAAAAACTTATGTTGCATAAGGTTGCGAAAGGGTTTTAGAGATTTACAAAATGCTGGCGACAACCTCATGAAACGAATTAGAAGGCGTCGTAAGGGCCCTTCCGGAGGAGTTGGTGATAACGTAGATCCAATGGCAGAGTTGAAAAATCTATGGAAGGTAAGTGAAATACATCATTAGCAAACCTTCACATTCTTATTTTATTCGCAAAGAAATTTAATGTTGGTAAACGAAACATGATGAATAACCCAAAAGACAAAACGACAAATAACAACTTTAATAACTGGGCAAATAAATTGAAAAAAGCAACAGATAATGCATTAAATGATTCTACTGCACCACATGTTAAGGCTATAGATGATGTTAATGAGGCTCTGAATAGGTATGCAGTTTTGATGTAAGAACTTTCTAATTAATTCAAAACAAAGGCTCCAGGATGGTGTTCGTCATCGTCCTACTGCCCCAGGACTTTCTGAAGATGTTAAAGATTTGGTAGCCAAGACAAAGGCATTACAAGAGATGGTTATATCACAACCTGATCATGACTTGAAGCGCAAATTGCAAGACGTACGTAAACTTAGACATTAGAATTGAGTGGTTTCCTAATATTTCTCTTAGATATTGAAACCTGTTCCTGGCCTTATTCAAACTGCAGTTAATGCTGCTAAGGGAGCAATCAAAAACCCAAATAACAGGGATAACAAAGATATTTTCGTTGAAGATGCAGACAAGTACTACTTTTCTCTTTGTTAATTTTTTTTCTCACTTTATTCTGCCTTTTAGAATGCGATACCCACTTCAGCTAGCAAAAAATCTTTTTGCTCCTGATGATTTACTAACTAAAATTATTCGAGCAAAGGGTGATTGTGGAGGTACTATCAATAAAGAAACCTCGTACAGCTAAAAATAAACTCTAGATGTCAAAAAAGCAAATCGTGCTGGTGCTGATGTAAAAACACCTATATGTGTTCTAAAAGACCATACCAACGATGTAACAGATACTGTTAATCAGTATGTACGATCAGTGCCGATGACAATAAGTAAGAAGAATCTTATGGTACGAAACTTGAACTAACCGTATTTTTTCACTTTCCCAAAACTTTCTCATTTTGTCTGGTTGTCTTACGTTTATTTTTAGAAGAAACTATCTGGTGAAATAGATGAAGCTATGCGTGATCTAAACAAGTCCAAAAAAGAAGACTCCATCGCTGTTGCAACAAAAACAGATAAAGTTTATGATTTGCTTGATAAACTTCAGAATGTACTTCAAGGCAACAGTAAGGATGCATTGATGCGGTATGTGATACATAAAAATCGATTACGTGTTATACTTACTCTGTACTAGTGCTGGTGCTCAAGCAGCGGCTGTTATGGCTCCAATGGCAAAATATAAAGGTGTCAGCAAGGCTAAGCTTACTGGTACAGATAGTGATGTACGAAAACACTTTTCTGCTTGTGCTTACTGTTATATTAGAAACTTCATTGTGCTGTATCAGATTTTAGAGATACTGCTGTAGATATGTTGGGTAATGACAATACAAGCCCAGCTCAAACGCCTAGAACTCCTAAAGCACCATCTACAAACAGTGGAGGGTTTGAAAACGCGATAGATAGCGCTGCGCAGCAAGTCCGCAATGCGATTAATCGTAATGTTAAGATTGCAGAAGCAGAGGACCTCGCTGATGCATTGCAAGCACTTGCAAAGGCTGCTAGAGATGGTGATAAAGAGGCACGTAGAGCGAGTTTTTTAAGTCTTATTTTTGCCTTACAGTACAAAATAGGGTATGGTAAAAGCTGCAAGACGTGTTGCGCAATGTATTAAAGCATACCAAAAATATTTAAAGAATTTGGCAACGCGAGTAGCTGGAGTGAATCCTGCGTACAGAGATCGCTTATTGAAGTTCGGATCAAGACTTAACAACTATGGTATTCAGTTAAAAATTCTTGTATCTGTAAAAGCTTCTTCAATTGAAAGTGACGCTGATAATGATGTACGTTTTGCACGTGTAGTCCAAACCTAACATATGTATTTTTTAGGAGACCTTGGCGTCTATATCTTCGATAATAGGTAACATAGTTACTGAGTCCATTGAGGATGTTGCTGCTGTTAAAGTATCAATTTTAAAGGATAACTGATTGAGGTATAACTTGATGTCACTAAGAACAGATAATGTTTTATTGTAATAAATATCATATTTTTGAAGTATCTGCTAGTATAATAAATGAGTACCTTGGGTAATACAGCCAAATAGGGTATATACCAACTTTGTTTTTATCCTTGTATGTCAGATATCCATCCTCTATAGATACGATAATTTTATTCTAGCAACCTGCCTGTCGGTCTTAGTAAGTTTACTGAATATGGTGTGGAACACATGTATAGAAGTGGTTGGAGAGCCTTGGTATGAGAATGAATACCTCATACGAGAGTACAGACAAAAACTATTTGGGCTTCCGCCAACAAAATGTACATCAGTTGGTGCTTTATTAAATAAATTCTCATTGGATACGAATTGCCATACCAAGTGTCAAAAGTCGGTAGTCTCAAGAGCTCAAGTCTACGTTGTATTAAGTTAACTTGGCTTAGACCTCCTTCAAAACAAGTATACTAAAAAGGTTATGCGCTCTATAGTAGCATTGACACTATTACTGGGTTTCTGTGCCTTGCATGCAGCGCAGAAACCGTCGTTTCTTTTCATTTTGGTAGATGATATGGGATGGTCTGACTTTGGGTATAACAACGGGATAGTTAAGACGCCAAATATTGACGCGTTCGCTACCGCAGACAGCTCAATACAATTTTTGGGTACGTTCCAACAAATCTACAAAAAAACGCCGGTTAGGCGCACGTGAAAGCTGTAAATCGTTACTAAACTGTTTTTTGTAGATTTTCATAGTGGTACGCTCTCTTTTGTATTCCATGGACGTCAAATTCGCTTTCTTACGGTGCTCACATACCTAACTCGTTGTTGACATTAACGAAACGACGAACGGTTTTTTTCCTTCACATGGAAAGGGCAAATGACTATTCCGTCTATTTTTTTTTTCTTTGGACTTTTCCGTTCTGTTTAATTTACTCTCTTTTAAAGGTGGTACTGTCTGCTCACCTACACGTGCTACTGTACTCACAGGTAGAAACCACGTTAGGGATTGTGTATACTTTGTTTATGGATGTACTGATCCAACCATATGCAGAGTACGAAGAAGCCTGAAAAGCGCTTGTTGTTAACTGCTACTTAGGCTAATATGCCGTTTGGTGGACCTAATCCAAAGGTTTTCACTGCTGCTGACGCGGTGAGAAAAGCTAACGCTAATTATCGCTCAGCAATATTTGGGAAATGGCATTTGGGAGATTTCTTTGATGACGCCGATGTAAAGTATCCTTCGTCTCCTGTAGTACATGGTTTCGATCATTTCAATATGACACAAGAAGTAGCACCTACTGCCACAACGAACTGTAATTGTAAGGACGAGTGGAAGAAAGATTGTATGTTTGGACACTACATTAATGATCACCCTAGAGACTACAGGTAAGTTACTTTCAAAACTGAAAAAAAGTTAGTAGAAAAGTGCACAATTTCAATCCCCAAAGAATTGTCTTTCGACTTTTTCTGTCACGTGTTTTTAAAGGATTATTTAGGTTAAGAGATTGTTGTAACTACTGGTGGGAGAATTCTACAGCCAAGGAGAACGTATTCAATTCATCAGTCCCAGTGGGTAAAAATGATGCAGAGTATCTTGTAGACTCTTTTGAATCTTTCTTAACACAAAGGAATGGCGACCCATTCTTGGGTATGATTTGGTTCCACAACAACCACATCCCGTACATAGCAGGTAATTTTACTTATGGTTTATCGTTTGTTTGTAAAGCAATGCGTTAACTGTAGTTTTCGCAACTCACGCATTGTTTTGGTAGTGTCATACTCACTCCTTTGTTAAGAAAACCAGACTCGCCAAGACTGCGCTGATGGCAAAACATGCCCAAAAGGAGATTACTCAAGCGCTCAACTTGATTATTACGGTGCAACTGTTGAACTTGATGAACAGATTGGAAGGATTAGAAGGCTTCTAAAAACAAAAGGATATGCAGATAATACGATGATTTGGTTTACCAGCGACAATGGACCAGAAGGAAATTGTAATGATGGAAATTGCGAAGAAGTACATTATAAATCATTCCCTGGATCGTCTAAAGGTTTACGTGGAAGAAAACGTGACACGTGGGAAGGCGGACATCGAGGCAAGCAAAAAACAACTCAGTTTTTTTTTTCTTATCATCTTCCAACTAAACGCTGGCGTATGTTAATTTTTTTTAGTTGCCGGTATTATAGAATGGCCTGCGATGATTAAGAAAAATAGAGTTGTACCAAATACTCCTGTACGTTTACCTGGACATCAAATAATCTCCTTTTTATTTTTCTTTTGTTAACATGTGCTATTAAGGTCAATACTATTGATTTCTTGCCTACTGTCATGGATATTTTAAAGGTTGAAAGACCTGAAGATCAAAAAGACTGGGCTATGGATGGCACAAGCATCATGCCTTTGATACGAGGAGAAGAATTCCCAGGTACAACAGTACACTAACTTGATTTTTTAGTTTTCTTGGATTTTTCGTAAAGTCGAGTACTAACTTTGTAAATAGATCGTGGTATGGGATGGTGGTGGCACGGCCGTATTGGTTTAGGTTGGCGTTATGGAAAATGGAAGCTTGTCAATGATTCAAAATCATGCGTTGGAGATGTATGCAAACCTGCTTTATATGACTTGGATGCCGACTTGGCAGAGACAACAGATATTTCTTTGAAATATCCTGTAATCTTTGAGCAAATGAAAGCGAACTTGACTGAGTGGGTTCAATCTTTATACCACTCAACAAAAGTCGAAACAAAGTGCCCAACTGCGCCTAACTTGTACCCTCCAATGGCGGATATTATATAGATAAATAAGGCATTTACAAAGCCTCTTTGAAAAGTTGTCTATGAAAATCTTTTATTGTTTACTACAATCTATTTTAGTGCACATGAAGCAGTGCTTCATGATCAAACGATTTAGGCTGCGTAAATGTGTGAGTAGTATTCAGTGAACACCCTACCAAAATTGCGCTTTAAACGTACGAGAAACTTAACGACCAACAAAAAAAGTCTGTTCAGGTCCTAAACCTTGCATTTACATCGTATTACTATGGTATAGAACAACGCATAAGTTGTAGTGGAATAGGAGCGTAAGGTATAAAGAGTAAGAACAGTTCAACAACTTCCGTGGCGCTAAATTACATCCACAAAAAAGGTTGTAATTTACGCAGTTCTAGTTGAAGATAATCCGAGTGTTTTTCATCTAAGACATGAATAAAAAGCAAAAACGGAGCAATCTTTGTTCTTTGACTTTACTGGATATTCCAAGTGAACTTCAAACTTACATTTGTACTTTCTTACGTCCAAAAGGAAAATGGATACAATGGTACAAAAGTGGAAAAGTACGTACTCATAAATACGGAAATGGACTACATAATCTGGTATGAGAATGGAAACCTTAAAGAACAATTTACAGAAATTGATCTTAAGTATCATGGTGAAAGCAAAGAGTGGTATGAGAGTGGACAGCTGAAGGAGCAATACATGTGGGTTGATGATGAACTTGTTGGCGAAGGTAGGCAGTGGTATAAAAGTGGACAGCTGATGGATTATTGCGTATGGGAGAATGGTGAATCTACCGAACAGTCACATTGGTATGAAAATGGTAAGCTTAAGGCAAGAACCACATGGGTTGATGATAAGAAAGAGCATGAGGAGTTGTATGCTCATGGTCAACTTAAAGAACAGGTAGTGTGTTAATGGTGAATAAATTAGTGAACATAAGTGGCAAACGGGGATGGAGAACCAGTTGTGAAATCAGATCAACCAGCGGATTGAGAAACAGAAAATTTGACTATTTGCAACCTTTGCAGTTGTCTTGTAGACTAAACATAACTAGTAGCCCGCAAATAATTATAGTTTCAACGGATTGGCTTGAGCTCTCCATCTTTTCCCAATTGGAGTATAGGCCATTCTTCGTTCTATTCCTTAAGTTGTTATTTTTCGCACAGCTCCTTGAATATGCCGTAAGCCGAAAGCTTCAATAGTTTGAACTCGTACTCATGATGAAACCTCAACTGAAATTCAATTTGGCAGAAGGATATCAGTAGATAATTTTATTGTACTTAAATTTAACAACGTCTCCGGTTTTCGTGACTGCCAGCGGTCAAGCCAAGAGATAGGTTCTCCAATCCCTTATCATTGGTAGGATAATAGAATGGATACCATTAACAGAACATAGAAGGAAGCAATCCTGTTCTAAGTATTCCATTAGCTACTGTTTTTTGGCAATAGTGCAACTGATAATAAGCTTCATCTCTAAGTCTTTGACCTTCATTGCACAATTAATATCTTAAAGGTTTAGTTTAAAGGTACCTTGCGCAGTATTTTTAGTTGATCTGGAAAAGCTGTAATACCCAAAAAAGCAATCAGGTCACGATCAAGTATTTGCCAATCTGATACTTTTAAGTTTCTATTAAAAGTTGATACAACTTTTTCTATTGTTGACTCTTCTATTGAACAACTTGTAAGAAATTCTCTCCAATCTTTAGGAAATATTGACATATCAATATCAAGTTCATAAGGGACATTGACGATAGCATCCTGATTACACTTTGTACAAAGTTGTTAGTTTTTTTTTTTCTGATTGAAATTTTTACCATTAATGTTTCTTTAGCGTCTAGATCTTCTTTAACATCTATGGTCCATACACGTAATATATCTTCTACACCACTGTACGCGGCAGATACGACTTGCAACTCATAAACACCCTCTATCTCTGGTATTATCAGAGTTTTTATTCCCTATTGGTAAATGTAAGAGTGTGCATGTTCACGAGAGTTTTGAGTTTTGTTCATGCGCCAGTATACTAGCATTACTTTTTTTACTATGTCTGGCATGGTTTTTTTATTATAGGTGGGAAAGAAACGCTTTCAAAAGAAGCAGCATAAAACAGCATACCTTTCTCTCGTTTATCATCCATGAAAATAAATCTTTTGTTTTCCCTTTTTCAACAAATCTGAATTGATCTATTGCTGTACGTAGTATAGCTTGAGGGTCTATTACCCATGATACTGTTGCTATACTCTTCGGAGATACTGGTTTTTCACCAAAAGAGAATACAAGTGAAGTGACATCATGGCCATCTAATACATTTTGTTACCGACCATATTCCTTTCAGAGAAAGAGGGAGCCACATTAAAGTTTCACCAATAGGGAGATAATAAACTGAAGAAAGAAAAAAGCGAGTTTTCTGAATGCAAAGGGTGACGTACACAATCTTGGCATTCTACACACAATTTTTTGTTCGTATTTGACCATTAGACTGTAGCGATTCTTCATGTCAAGAATATATGGATCCATGCTTGCAGCATAAAGTATATATTCACCTGAATTTCGGTTAGATAATATTTAGCTCTTTTACTGGACTTACCTTCGGAAAATGGTGTTACCATACTAGAGCCTCGGTTTCTGTTCATTAACAAAAACCCTTCATTAATTTGTGGACCCGCACTCCTTAAGAAATATAAGCTTATTTTGATAATTTAAGAAACGTGACAACTTACCTAAGAATAACTTGCCACATTTGACGTTTTAAACTTGTCTTGTAACTAATTTTTACTTTCTTCATTGGTTCTAACTGATTTGAAGCAATATCCAAAGTCAACAGTTCTAAATAAAACAAATATTAGGCAACAAACAATGTTGAAGTTTCTAAAGTAACCTGTTTTAGTGAATCTTGTTTGGAATGCTTCTGAGGTAGCTAAAATAGTCCACTTCTTATCTGCTCCTTTGAGAAGTAACGACGCTTTCCATTTTCTAGAACAATGTACTGAAAGGAAGGGATAATACATTTCACCTCGAACAAGGCCCTACAACAAATTTAGCAGCTAAAAAAAAAGAAAAAAAAAAGAACCAAAGTAGTGATCATACTGAGGAGAGTTTAAACATCTCTTCATTACTTTTTCCTTGTGGATCTATTACAAAACTCCCTTCAAGAGTACCATGTACAAGTTTCGCACAAACTACAAACCACAAAGTTAGAACACATTATCCTTCAAAAAACGAAAGAATATTACATTGAAAGTACGCATGTTTGTAGTCTTCAATTAATTCTAGGTTAATATCATGGTCCTCTGGATGTACAATGATAATTTCTTTAGTAGGTTCGACATATGTCCACTCATCAGGAGAACTCCAAGAAATTTTGACAGTACCATCTAAGGAAGATGATAAGATTGACTTTCTGCGAAAACTGTGCATAAGGCTTTACCTTCATTTTCTTCGCTGGTGACTGTAAATTCAGTGGCTTTTATTTCTTCTTCCTTTTTTGGAATTCTAAATCCCCTTGTGATACCTTACAAAGTATTAAAGAGGATCAAGATTGAGTGAAATCACAGAGATAGCAAATGGTTTCAAATGCTAACTTTTTTTTTTTCAAAATTTTGGAAGAGTTGATTGTACGTACTGAGTAAATTTTTTGGTACTCCTCCTCTCTTACTCATAACCATACAATCGCCAATACCAAATTCTGATATAGGACCAAGATCATGAGGCATGAAAAGAGTTGGAGTGAAGATTGAACTAAAATCAATAAAAAACTGACATTAACTAACTATGTAACTGTTTTGCGTACCCTCCCCAATAGAAAAGCTCGCCTGCCTCATTTAGGGCATATGCAACTGTTTTAGAGGCAGCAATCTTTACAATAGGCTCGTTACTAACTAGAAACATGTAATTAATGGTAGTCCACAGGTACCTGTGTATGAGCTTACCTTCGATCTCAACAAACCGTGTTGGTAAACATTTGTGCCCAAAAGAAGATTCAGTGTCTCTTTTAAGTATGTTAATACTGACAGTAGCTCAATACAAACACATACATGTTAACAAGACTTCCAAGCTGACCAATTTGATTTTTCCCTGTACCATAAAGTACACCTTCGTTTGTTAAAAAAATTGAGAAATCATTGCCAACAGCAATGGATATAGTTCCATGGGGTGCTTTGGTGATTTTATAAGCACGTTTAATCGTGTGTAGATTCATCATTGAAAGATTGTTATCTTGGCTAGAACTTATTAGGGCCGTGTTTCGTCAATGTAACTATGAGTGAGGACTTTGCCGTACGGGGCTTTTGCAGCTTTCTTTTTTTCGAGTTTGAGTAGCTCATCATCTAAATCACGTGTCAAGGTACTGCAAAAACACCGAAAGACTTATACCTATATGATAACTGCCAAAAACTGAGCCTTCCTATAAGTAACTTATTAGCACGCAGCTAATTTCAAAGAAAATTCAATTTGCTTACGTTACTGATGTAATAGCATACTGTAGCTTTATAAGCTTGCTCTTTGTAGTAATAAGATTTTGATTCATACTCTGGGAATGCTAAACAAATGATAAATATTGTGTAAACTGATAATAAAGTATGTACAAGTGCTAGCACTGAATGCTACTATCTGTGGTTGTTCAGGTGAATCAAAGTAATCATTTGGAAGCTCCATAGGAACTTCACTAAAGTCCCATCCCCATTGATAACATACATTCTAAACAGACATTGTTTTTAGTAGAGTTACAAAATCGCAATTGTTGGTCACGTGAAATCATCACGTGGTAGTATATTTCATTATTGTTTTGCGAATTCAAAAAAAAAAATACGAAAAAACTCGTTGTTAATTACGTACATCAACAGAGATTACAAAAGTGCGCTTGTACGTCACGGAAACATACTTGATTTTGGTTGTTATAAATTCAACAAGTCTTGGGTTTTTACGATCAGTCTAGAGTAAAAAGACTTAGAGATGAAAGTAAAAATCATATTTGTTTAATTTTCTACCTTGTCTCCTTGACCAAGCTGTCCAACGGAGTTTTTACCCCAAGTGTAAAGATTACCTTGTGTACTATCCAAAATTGCACAATGAGACTCTGATAAATGTATCTCTGATACATTTACTTTGGGTGGGATATTGAGACGGATAAAAGAAGGTTGAACTAATCTAATTCAAAATATTGTAAGTTTCCAACAACAAGTTTGAAGCACGTGCTCTTTATCATATGTGCAACCATCTCCGTAGAAATTGTCAATTTTTGGTATGTCTTTACAAGTATCATTAGTACAAGGATGTGAAAAAAAAACAAACATCATACCAACTGGTGTTTTGCTAGTAGATTGCCACAAATCTCCATCTTGGGTAAATACGACAAATCTAGAATTGACACTTTCTTCATACTTATGTGAATCGTTTGAACCTGGTGCATCAAGGTAGCTACTGTCTACAGTTCCGAAGTACTTCCATACACTAAACACAAGAAGTTGTTCGTGAAAAGCTCTAATGGAACTGATGGTTTACGTACAGTACTTTACTGTCATCAAAATATGGGTTTTTCCGGGCAAATTGTGGACATATAAACGAAGAGTTTACACTCTTTGCAATTAGCAGGTGCTCTACAGAAAAAGCGCAAGGTCAGCCATAACGTTCTATATTTTTCTGATAGTACCTGGTTCAATGACACTGATGAATGCTCCTATTATTTACAACAGAAGGTTAGAATGAAGAAGCAAAACTTTATTGAGTTTATGCGTTGCCACGTGTACCTTCAAAACTTTTTTTTGCCAAACGATTTTTCCCACTGGAGTTGAAAAAAATACCATAAAATCCTCTCTAAAAAAAGCATAAGTAGGTCATCTACTTCATCATAGATAAGTACGTGTTCCGTGGTATTACATGTAAACGAAATAGAGTCCTCGCCTTAACAGTACACTAAGCAACAAGAAGGCCACGTGTTCTTTTTTGACAGAAAAGAAAAAAAGGTACCTGTACTAGACACAATGTATTTTTTCTCCTGCTTGAATACTGACAACTTGTTAAAAGTTTTATTACCCTGAGTACACTCATTTACTGGTTTCCAGTTAAATGCTTCGACCTCAAAAGGAAGCTTTGCATCTGAATATTCCTGTAAAAGTCCACCAAACAAGTTTCTTTTAAAGTCAAAATAAGTCTTACTAGCACACTTGTAAAAACGCACGGGTTAAAGTTCCATTGATAAGTTATTTTAACTGTACACTGATCATTGCATGGCATTTTAGGTTCCTCTCCTTTTTTTTTAATCGTGTATAAAGGATATCGAATAGCAGGCCGTTCATTAATTGAAAGAGCACAGCTACCACACCTCAACGCTCTACGCCTACTTGTAGGTAACAAGTAACTTACAGCTACGAGCGATCATTAGGTTGACCATAGTAATAAATGGAAGAAACGTACTGCTAATGTAGAAGTGATGCCTGTGTATACATCTCCGGACATAGAGATCCATGAGCTTGGTTTGTTTAATAAAAACAACAAAAAGACTTTCATACCTTTGGTGACAACAGTCTACCACTGTACTCCTTCAATGAGCTCAAGGATACTATCACGAGCAATTTAGGTGTGATACGAGATAATCTATCATCATAAACGTACTTGATGTTTCAAGTGTTTCAATGGGTGTATCTGACGAATTAGCTTCAGAAAACCATTTTGTAATGTTAAAAAGTTTATAGTATTCACTTTTTCTTTGCCATGGCTCAACAGTCACAAAATCTTTTTCGAACAATGCAACACCAATATTTTTTGTATCACTTCCATTCTTCGTTGATAACTAAAGCGATGTGAGGGTTTTTTTGGCAATAAGTTAAACTAGCTACTAAGAAAAAAACTGAAAGAAAATCAAATCTGCGTACAAACTGCCACATCATGCTAGTTGCAGCCAATCCGAATACTACTTTTCCAAAGTAATCGGTATGTTTTGTGTTCTTATCTACCTTATACACACCATAGAATCTAGAAAAAAAGGTAAAGTCACAAGAAAGCCAACAATAATTTGGTAAAAAGGAGTTACCTCCAAAGATGTACAAACTTGCTTGCAAATACTGTCGCTTGGCTCAACTTTCCTTGGTGATGCAACGCCGTTGCTAGCTTAGCCAATATATATATCGCAAATGGTGTATCTACTTCAAGACTTCCAACATGATTTTGTGGCTGGTCACTACAGTTGGTAAGAGAGATGGATTTTAACGCTTTCTTACCTTGATCCAGAAAGAACAGTCAAAGCCCAGTATGACGCACGAAGTAACCTCTCTGATAGTTCATATTGTTTCATATCCAAGGCCGCTACGCCTTGCATGTAGCGAGCTTTAACAGTAAGCTCAAGTGGCGTCGAAGACCAATTATCGTTAAAAATGTTTAACGATTTATCTATAACTAAAGCCATAGCTGAGTAAGACTTGGTCTTACATAGATCCCATGCATTATTCATGTAGTTTATAGCTACTTGTTTACTTTTGCTACCAAAGAATTTTACATAAAGTTCATTACGTTGTTCATAGTCAATAACACCTTTACAAGAAAAAAGTAAGAAAAAAACTAATAGCTTTTGTCAACGTTTTAAGTTTAAACTATACCTTCTGTACTGCTTGTCTTTTCATGGATTAAATCGATTATGTTTTTTGTTAGTTCTGGATACAGAATATTCTTTTCAAGAACAATTAGTTCTTCTACATCAGATTCTGCAAATGGAAACATTGTTTTTAGAAAATCACGATTTTCAATGATGCTGTCCTAAAAAACCTCAGAATACGTTCCCATCGATTAAACAAAAAAGTGGTATCGCAAGATACTCGTTTTAATATTGTTAGTACCTGCACGTGTGGTTTAAACTTTATCCCGACTTTTTCTTGCATCAATTGGAAAAGACTAATCATGTTTACACTAATCGTTATAAGCACGTGATAGAAAGAGTGTAGTAAAGGTAACCTTGTTCTCAAGTCATGAGAATGCAATAATTCCTTTTGTGTTAATGCCAATCCTCCGTACACAGCAAACTTGGCGACTTTAAACAAGCTGTTAATATAAAGACAGTGTTGTTCATAGTGTACCTAGCTGGATCTTGACAAACGTTGTCCAGAAGTGATCTGAAGCATCAGAATCACCAAATATCAAGTTAAAGTGATTCACTATTATTCTTGGAGCTTCAACAACACGAACAGCTTGCAGGCGTTTCCTAAATAATTGATCTAGTTAACTTCATACTAGTGCAGGTTTTGTACCTCAAATATCCTTTCGTAACACGTGCGATCATTTCTAACAGCAGCATTGATTGTAAAGCATCTCCACCAGGTAGTGTAGAAACCTGAGGACGGATGTATCCTTTAATAAATAGCTTAGTTGTGATAGCAGAGAAACTGAAGAAACAAACCCAAGTATCTCATGTTAAATCCTTTGCCATGCAAATAAGATATCAGCTCACGTTGTGTAGGTCTGAAAGAAGGCGACTATAATGAATCATAAGTTAGACAGTATATGAAGCTATCAAATACCTCCATTTCTTTCAAGCATGATTGCCAGTGTTCTCCAAGAAGATATAAGAAAGATTCTCTTACTTCCTTATTGTGTTCTTGTTTATCAAGAACACCAAACCGTGTAAAAGCATCAGATGATAAAGGTCTATCTGGAAATTTCTGTTTCAACACTTGAAAGAATGAAAAGCGCAGTAACTTGTATAAATGGCTAGCCTTTCGCCCTTTGAACCAAACAAAATTAGCACAAAAAAAACATGTTTCACTTACCTTTGAGTACAAGCACACAATCACCGATTATTATTTTCCCAGCAATTGTAGAAGCACGTGAATTGATAAGTTTATTCGTTTTTAATCTATCCATATCACTAGCAAAAACAGGTTGTACATGGTACAAATCACCTTGAATGAATAAATACTTCAGCAATTTTACAAAATAAAGGAAAAAATCAAACCTTCTGGAAATGCTTCTTTGCTTATGTCACATGTATCAGCGTAAAACTCCGTTGCATAAACATCCAGCATCTTCTTTACCTGTTGGTAAAAAGACTTTGCTGGAAGTTGTATCTCTTTAATCGCTACAGAGGTAAAACATCAATACAATGAAGACAGAGAAACAACTTACGCATCAGATTAATGAAGACATCATATCTTACTTGGTTTTTATTGTTTTTAGGCGCAGCAAATGTACTTTGTCTATGATCTGCCGGAATTATCACACCAATAAAGGTTTGAAGCAACGGTTCCTTAGTTAAAAGTCAAAAAAAAAAAAAGTAAAGAAAACTTTGTTAACAACGTACAGGCGGGAATACACGTGCTGTGTCTAGAACGTAATACCTATAATTTATTGAAAACAACTCATCAAATAATTCACTACCTTCCATCTGAACCTTTATGACCTTCAATGTCCACTGGACCATGAATAGATTTGGTTTGTGTAGTTCCAACCTAGCGAAAAAGGTTACAGCTTTCTTGATATTGAACAACACGTACTCGATGTTCTTTGATGTGTAATTTCTTTGCTGCTTCTTCCATCATAGCATTCAGTTTAGGATCATCTTTGTGAACGGTTTTACCGCCATTAGAACTTCCGTATATTAGACTGCTGCTACCTTTTATGGGAAGGCATGTCGTTGCTTAAATAAACATTTTAGACATGTGCTAAAAACAGTGTTTGTCCTACCAATAAGACGATATCCTTTGTAATCCATTACCATCATAAAAGGTACATGCATTCCTTTTATTTTCGTAAGGTAATATGCTTTCAATCCATTCAACTCATGACCTAGTAATGAACATTTAACATCGATTGAACAACATCTTTTCAAAAAAAAAGTTCTATCTTCTTGTTACCTGCTGTTTTAGAAGCAAACTCATCTCCACCATAAATACCATATGGATCAATAGCAAACTTAAAGAATATGCCACCATAAATATACTAATAGGCGAGAAGAACTTAGTCAATTACAATTCAATCAATACGTACTTTCTCGCCACCAGCAACACCACCGACATTAACAGGAGGGATTGTCTTACTTTTTCCTTTCAAGTCACGTTCATCAATGATAATACTAGAGCATGAACAATAAGAACAAAAAAAATCCTACAAATAACTTCAAATAATTACCGTCCAGCAAGGCTTGCTAATGTAATAAATTCTTGGCTGAGAGTGTGGAGTTTATATAGTTGACTTAATCTTTCATCAACACTGCCAGTTTTTTCAGCTGAGAACAATTCTTGAAACTCAGAGTTCCAATCTTTAACAAGCATGTTAACTTTAAAATAAATAAACAACAATATTGTACCTCTGGGCAAGGAAGAACTATCATTTTCGCCTTTGTTGCTCTCATTCTTTGAGGGATTAGATTGGGGTACCTAAATACCGTTATGAGCACGTGTAGGCATGTCAAACGTCTTGTACCACTGATTGAGTATAAGTGTTCGAGTTCATAACTGAACCATAAAGCAAACTATCATCTCCACTGCCACCGCTACAAGAGTCGTCATCTTGTGTTGTATAAATATACTGTGAGTCTTTTACTAAATATCAGTGAGACAATAAAGATGTAAACTAAAAAAAGATACCAGAATCTCCACCATATAATAAACTCGACTGTGCAATAGAATAATCAACAGCCTCATTCCCTGATGCATCACTATCATCACTATCACTGTCGCCATCTTGTGTATATTCTACTGTATCAGCAGACTCATCACCGCTGTCTTGTGTATATTCTGGTGCTGACGCATCAGTAGTATACTCTACGGCCAAGTCTGTAGATACATCTGATCCACTGTATCCAGAGACACTAGAATTAGTGCTATCTATGCCCAATGCTGTGTCAAGTCTGTTTTTATTTGACAGAGTGCTCACAGAATACCTAGCTTTAGTACTCTTTCTATACGCCGTAGATCCAATAATTCTACTACTCTTTTCCTTTTTGTTGGATTCTGTAGAATAAGTATAAGTCAACCACATCGATTTAGTTGAGCTATCGCTCCCCGTGGAGTAGTACTCTCCAAGAGAGTACTCGCCACTTGGCGAGGGCGGAACAGGCCCTTTTCTTGCATTCGACCGCTTATACCTCCGTGGAGCTGTTAATGCTTGCACTACTCCAGGAGTACTCGCAGTAGACGATGAGTACCCAGATGGGTTCTGTGGCATTTGGTAGCTATACGTTTGAGGCTGTGTGTATCCCGTCTGTGGTAGGTAGTTGCTTGACGATTCACGTGGTATTGGATTGGTACTTTGTGTTGTGGGACCTTTGTATCCATCAAGGTTTCGTGGTATTAAATCCTCAACAGCGCGTTTGGTACTGCGAAGTTTCTCTAAGTTTTCAAGAAGGTTCTTGTTTATAGTGCCGGCGTCTGGCTTACTTTCAACACCCTACACAGAGAGCCATTAGTACATTAAAAACATGGCACTTAGCGATGCCTGTAGTATTCTCATGGCTTTAAGCGGTCGTTCTAATGCGAATAATGAAGGGACCTAAGACAATTATGAGCTTTAAACAAAGGTCGCAAATGTTTTGGTTTAAGGTGTCTGTCAATGCGTACTACTATCCAAACTAAGTTAACTTTCTTTCTTTTCCCTCTCACATCAAGTTTTGAGAAGATTTTGGTATCGATTTTATCTCTTAGACTCCAACTCGCATCACTAAGGTCTAAAGGAATTTTTTCAAGTCTCGATACAAACGAAGTTGCTGAAGCCAGTGGTAGATCAAGATTAAAGGCTAGATGAATAGAGTGTTAAATCGTAGTGTTTTCTTTTTTTTTTCTGTAAATTTTTCGAGTTGTAATCACGTGCCTGTGTAGCGATTACCACATATCGGTGTCTTATAATATTGTATTAGAAAACGTCATATTTCATATCTATTGTCGTACACGTGTAATAGAGCATGCTGAGTTGTGTTTCAAAGTGGTTATACCGCAATAATCTTTCAAGTCTAAAAAGGTCAGAACAAAAAGTACAACTTTTAACAAAACCACTAACACATTTTCCTTCTTGCTTTCCCCGTCCTTTTCTTATGTAAACGGTGATTTTTGAGTGTAACTTCAGCGAATTGGGTAGCTATACAACAATGACACTCCCTAGAAAGGACGATAAGAGTTTTCCCGTCCGCGTCAAAAAAAAACTGTACCTGTTCAACTTCAGGTTCTCTAAATACATCAATGGTGTATCCCATGAAATACAAGAGCGAATAGACTTAGCACATTGTACACAAACCTACATGACAGGCAGGGTTAAACTTTTAGTAAATTAGCTGTCATATGTTGTACCACCATGTTTTGTTGTACTAGAAAGTAGTGCGGTTCCTCTACAGTATTTTTAAATAAAGAAAACTGTAAAACGCAATCAAACCTGATTCAAACTTCGATTTACACGTATTAGTAAGCATAGCTTCACATTGTAACCCCTCTAACTTATCCCAGTGGTAGTAATAGACATACTCATCAAAAACCATCTCATTGTGTTGGTTTTTACCGCTAGGCGCGGATTCACACATCTTTGGTTGCCACCAGCCGAATAGGCAAAAAAGGCAACAAACAATTCGTTTAAGCCTTAGGCGACTTTTATGTCACTTAGTACAACCAAAACCGGTCACGTTACATACTACAACAAGATATAAAACAGTCCTGACAGACGATTTCGGAAGTGACGCTTTTTGGAGGCCAAACTTGGTTCGGGCCTAAATTCGCAAAAAAGTCAAAAAAAAATTTTATGTTCAAAAGTTTTTCTAATTACATGACAATTATAGACCATTTAGCAGTTTTGAGGACCTTGTGCTGTCTTTTGTGGAGTCAGTTTCGATTGTGATGGTACACCAAGAATTAAACGGCGTTGAAATAGCTCAACTGAAAGAGCAAGCGTATGTTGAGCCAAAGGAGCGTCATAGCGTCCTTTTGATAGCTCGTCACGCAAGAAAGCATGTCTGACATTCAACTCTAACCAGCTAAAATCAAGATCGGCATCGAGCATTGCAGTTCTAATAACCTAAACTTCCATTTAACAAAGGGAACTTGTGACATTTCGAAAAACTTTTTGTTGAAAGATATTGCATTTACAACGCACGTTTATTGCTTCCTTTTGTGGTGTATGGTTATCTTGTTTACCAAATACCATAAGAAGCTCACAAGGTGGCTTAGCATCACCTATTCTAGCAAGGGTATCGTTACCATCCTTACCCAAGGACTTTGGTGTATGAATATCTGTTGGAAAGAAACAAGCTGAAGCAAGAACACGTGGTGATTCTGAAATAGCTGCACGAAGTGCTAGATGGCCGCCAAGGCATAAACCAAATGTACCTATTCTACCATTACAGTCATCACGTTTTATAAGGTAGTCAACAAGTGATTTCGCGTCAGAATCGAAATCAGCTATTGTTTTTTTCAGTTTATTCGCATTGCCTTGTACACAAGTTAGTTAATTGTTTAGACAGGCATTCTTCGCGCACCTCTATCTGTTCCTGGACCGTCATATGGTAGTACAGTGCCCAACGGTTCCATTTCGTGATAAACTTCTGGAGCTACCACTATAAGGCCTTGAGCGGCGTACTTACGCGCAAGACGCTCTACTGGGCCTAAAATAAAGAGTTTGACACGCTAAAAATCAAGAAGTAGCTTAAAATGGTATCGTATGCATTGCAAATAGACAATATATGTTCGTGCCGTATTTTACTGCTTTATGGAGTTTTTGTTTAGTACATTTCCGTTTTTTACGCACCAGTGACTTGGTATATCTCTGAATACACTATAACAGCGCCAAATTTGACAGCTCCATCAACAAGGGGCCTGAAGACGTGGAGACGCATTTTACCCGTCTTAGTATCAATGTCTACGATTGTTTCTGTAATCAGCATGGTGAAAGGAGAGGAGTAGAGGCAAATAAACGTGGAACAATAAACTAGTCCTTAAGTAGGCAATTGATTGCTACCTGTTTATTTTTTAATGGAACAAAGGAATATACAAAGTTAAACAGAACTTGCAGCATTGAAGACTTGTAAACAAACGTTAGTACCTGTTCACAACGCACTAAATCCTACTTTTTTCTTATTTAATAGTTGTAATCAGTGCTATGCTAGTATGTCGTATAACGTTTTATCAAAAGGGTTGCAACACCACCAAATAAAGTGGTAGCACACGATATTACCTACAATGCACCAACATGGCATTTGGCTAGCTTACAAAGTGGTGGTAAATTCTTCCAATTACTAAACGATTAGCTGTTTATTGGTAGTTGTTTGCCATCTGCTTACAAATAGTAACTACTGTCAAAGATATTTACGCTCATGTATCTTTTTACATGTTGTTTTATCTCGTCAGCCATCTTGAACCAGTCGTCGCTTGAAATACATTAGTTTTGATCTACGATGATTGTAGCCGCGTTCTAGTAGTTGCATTGTGCATATTAGTAGACTAACTTCATTTTGAATAGGTATCATACCACGTTGGATACTGTGCGAACATAGTACGGTACAACCACTCACCTACGACTTACTCGAAACGTGTACAAAATAATAAAGTTCAGATATTTTTAGTAAACAAACTACTTCCAATTGCCATAGTTTGTGATACGCGGATACGACTGCACGGTACCTGCGCTTTGCGTAAGGAAACAACACATTCCTAGCATTTTTCTTATCGGAAAGACGTTCATAGCAAGCACGACAGCGAGTTTGGGAACTGCATCGTTTTCGCGGCATTTTCGGCAAAAATATGAAATTTCTTTCCTTCAAAATAGTTTATCTTGCTGTATTACCTCTAGGTTTACTAAAATACATTTAGTATTATACAAACAAAGTTCCTTTTTGTAAAATAGAGTGTGTTGCAAGTTGCAATCTCAAGAGTTTCCTAATTTACTATTTGAACACCTTTTTTTTATTTTTTCTCAAACGCTATCATATGACGTCAATATACGTAACAAGAAAAATTACTGCTTGCTTTTTGGAAGTGTACGGGAATTTAATCTTTTTTTGTGAATTTTCGTTAAAATTCGCAATTTTATTGCAACTTGCAAGTTGCAAATTACTTGTTTTGTGTTCAGTTTCTTCAAGTAATAATCAACTCACAACGTATCTTAAATGATAAGCATACGTTCTACATTAGCTATACTAGCAATAGTAAGCATTGCTTCATGCTGTGTTCAGATTACAATCCCACAAAACGCCACAGGCGCTTGTTGTGTTGATTTCGTCAGACCTGATGGCTCTGATGGTAAAGGATGCGTAGAAACAACATTTGGTGACTGTACTGCGAGCAACGGTACTTTCAGAAACGGAGGAGACTGTAGCTCAGGATACACATGTGGTACGTATATCGTAGTACAAAAGTAATTGCAAACTTCGTAGTTTTTGATTAGATAATTAACGAAACTCCGAGCACACAAACTCGATTTGTTTTTTTGGATTAGTTGGGCTTACGTTTAATTTTTTAGGCGCTTGCTGCTCAAGAGGAAACTGTTTTCAAACATGGACTGATTTCTGCCCTGGATGTAACTTCAGAGCCGGTTATGGTTGCGGTGGTACCATAAATGGTGATGGCAGACAATGTCCAGATAGTACGTTATTTTTTGTTTTCAACATGAACATAATGATCAACTTGTTACACTCCTTCTTCTTCTTTGTATTAACGAATATCGCTTTAGTTACCGGTTCTTGCTGTCGTGAAAGTGGTTGTGAAGATGGTGTAACCTCAACTGATTGCAGTTTACCAGACGATACCTTTTTGGAACGTATGTCATAGTAGCTTTATATTAAAACAGCTTGACTTACTATGTTTATAGCTGAACCTAATGCATGTGATACTCACTGCGGTGGTACATGTTGTGACTCTAATGGAGTACTTCAAAGCGCTCCAAGTCAATGCCAATGCTCTACAGCAATCAACGGTGTACGTTTTTTTGAGCTTTTCAACTTTCTATATCATCCGTCTAATATTTTGTAGACCGATCCTGGAGTCTGGTGTAACGCTGGATTTGATTGTACAAGCGACTTACCAGATGGCGTCAACTGTTTTGAAGTTCAACCTTCCTTTAATAAAGGAAAAAGAAGCGTAGAAGCCAACGGACTTGCTACTGATGTACCACGTGGTGTATACTTGTGTACGTTTTCACAGCTACATTCAAGTGTCTTATCTAATTGCCTCTTTCTTAGTCGGAAACAACTTCTGTATTCCAATTGCTACTTTCAAACCTACTCCTGGTGAGACATGTTCTTGCGGTATGGGTAGCAGCAATGTAGCTGTACAAATTCTTGACGCAAAGCTTCTCTGCAACTTGGAAGGAGGACGTGGTCCTGATATGGACGCTGTCCTTCCATTCACCTTTGATCCAAACCAAAACACTGGCTCTGGATTCAACAACGCCAACTCTCCTCTTGTATTGAACAACTGGAGCGGTTTCTCTGGACCTGTAAGTACTTTATATTCACAATCTTTAAACTAATCAAGACTTTAGTTCACAGGTAACCCAGATGACATTACTTCCGGTGAACTATCTTGGATGTGCTTTGAATACTCTGCACCTCCAGGTACCGATTTGAGTGATCTCTCTGTCGAGATTGGCGCTGGTGCTGGTTTCCCAAATGGCGCTCCTATGCTTCTAGGCGCTCATCCAGCTACCTTCTTCAGCACACTCGTTTCACAAACTCTATCTACTCCTCTTGATGATGCTGTACGTTCAAACCACGGACAACTTTGAAACAGTTAGACTTACTTTCCTCTAGAAAGTATCTTTGACTTTCGTAAGCGGTGGTTTAACCAAAGATATTGATCCTGATGTTGAAGTCGCTATCACTGACCTCACTGACAGCGAATTTTCTGTCGCTGCAACTATTATTAGCTCTGTGCCTGTAAAATCAGTAATCTTCAAAATCACTCCTCCAATAGCAACAATCCAATCAAGCACTCTTGTGTACGTTTATCACTCTGCTAACAACGCATTCTCTGACATGTTTGTAGCACAACAGATAACTCTTCTCCTTACTCCAGCGACGCTGCTCCAGGTTTGGCTGGTGTTCATGCTGTTGAAGTAGCTGTACAGTTCACTAATGGACAAGTTAACAATGTTCGTGGATCTGTCAATATCAAGGACTCAAGTGTAACAAACCAACCTGTCTCTCCTACTGAAACAAAAGAACCTACTCCAGGTCCTACCACTAACGCACCACAAGGCGTAGTAACATCTGCACCTACTGCAGAACCATCAACAAAACCACCTACAAAGTCTCCTTCTTCAACATTCACAGACGTTCCAACCTCAGCAGCACCTGTAGAAACTAAGCCGCCTACAACTGAAGCACCAACCACACTTACTGCTGCTCCTGTAGAGACAAAGCCTCCAACTACTGAAGCTCCAACTACTGCTGTACCTCCTACAACAATGGCACCTACTGAAGCACCAGTCGAGACCAAACCACCACTAGCACCTGGTACTGTTACCTCTGCTAATCAAATCAGCGAAGCCAACTCTGTTGTTCTTGCTTCATTTGCTTTAATCGTATTGTGTCTTATGGCATTATTTTAAGCTCATGTAACTATTGTACACTCATTAAATAACAATTTTCTAAACCAACATATTGTTCTGCATGATTTGTTAGTCCTACTTTACGTAGTAGTTTAAGCAACTTTTTTTACCCTTTTTTTAAATCACGTGGCGTTTTTGTTTCACTTTCTTTTAATGTGTCAACGAAGTCATTGATAAAAACAAATTTTAAGTCGTTATTTAACAGCAATGCGCTCTTAGCTATAAGTCTTTCTTGCGACTAAAAATCTACAAGAAAAGTGTTGGGTCGTATTCAAGTTCTTCATCATGATTCACGTTGCCTTCCTCAACAGTCTCTTCGCCGGTGCACATAGAGGGCGTGTTCCAGTAGCTATCATCAAGAGGACCACTTTGGAAGGATGTAAATAACATGTCAATCTCGGATGCTATACCACCAATACCTACAAATATCGCATCGCCTAAAGATAAGTTAGTTAGAAAAATCACTACAAAACACTGATTTGTAAAATAATAAGTTAATATAGCTTGGGAACTTACTGCCTGACCCTGAATAGTAATATGTAGCTCCTATTCCAGACGCTGATACGCGCCAAGCGTTCACTTTCTTGCCATAGAATACTGTTTCACCATTAAAGCTGAAAAATGATTAGAATGAATGTAGGTGAAAAAAACCCCAACATACGTAGGTGTTAAGGGTTGGAATAATTTAAGAAAGTCACTTGCGTCACATCTCTGTTTAACACAAGGTTCGCATTTGCCTAAAATTAATATAATTAATGAACGTAGTAACAAGATAAAGTATAGCACCTTCACCAGTAGGGCATGATACAAAATAATTAGATGTATCCGCATTACAAACATTCTCAGTTATACTCCAGGTATTTGTTGCTGGATTATAAACAGTCTTAACAAATTACATTAGAATTAAACAACGATTACCATTGAAGGGCTACAAAGAATTTAAAGGAATGTTGCAAAAGAGCCAACATTAACTGTTTAAAACAAATTATCATTTTAGCGTAGAACAAGAAACTGTTTCATACAGCCACGTGCAAAAAGATTTGTTAACTGGTCATACTTACCACGTTACCAGCATAGCGTTTGTTTGTGTTATCCAGTACAAGTGTTCCAGTGGAAGTAAGCCAATTGTCAGCAAACTGGTGATAGTCTACTCTGAACTGTTCTGGTACCTATAGTAATGAGTTAATTGTCATTATAAATTTGTCATACCCCAGGGAACTCTTCTTTGACGGCTTTCACATTGCTGTCAACAGCTAGAATGAACATAGCGCTCAATAATAAAACAATACGAAGCATCGTGCCCAATTGATTCACCTTTACTAAGGCGTACATTTCAGGTCTGTACCTACGACACGGCCATTAGAGATGTTTAGATATTGTGAAATAAGAAAATAAGGACCTTCATATGGTATAGTATACCACGCTGTACCATACGAAGTGGGTTTTGAAAACGTGGTTTAAAATATTATACTTGTCAAGATTATGTAGATATCTAAACATCCCTACTAACGAAGGACAGTTCAGGTGGGTGCAATCTTTTGTACAAATAAAATTCTGAATTTCCGAAAAGGCACACGAACTGGTAGTATACCTGTTGGGTAATAAAGGGGTATGTAAAATATTGCGATACCGCAAAGAATATTATACAAGAGGTTTTTTGTGGATCGGGCGCGCTACTGTGATACGTGGCCACCCAGTTGCTTATTGTTTAAAATTGTCACAAATAGTAAACGAAGCTCGTACTCCTTTTTTTACGATTTTCGTCGTCAAAAACTTAACTTTGTCGCGAGAACCTAGCCAGTGTATCCATCCTCTCTGTAGTTAGTGATTGGTAAGAACACACATACAACTTTGATAGCGTTCGTGGGTTATTATTAAAAACCATTAGTAGGTCTCTAAGGTAGACAATCTGGCAATACTACGCACACAAAGTGCTGCCCGTAGGTTTCTATAGTGTTTTACGAGCACGTGACAAATATCCTTTTTTTTTTTTTTAGCCAAAGTAAACCGCCAGGATTTGTGTAGTACCGCACAAAATAAACCATTTTGTGTTAGAAAACTGTTGGCTTTGATATGTTGGAAATCACGTGGAGTGACATTGTCCTAAGCGTTACAAAATCAAAAGCTGCATCACCTACACCAGTGAAGAAACCATTCGTATATTTGTTTCTATCTTTCCTATTAACTGTGGTGGTTACAGTGTAGGCTGTAAAAAGCACAAAGGGATCATCTGTGTTAAAAGGATTGACTTGGTTTAATTTTGAAACACAGCGATTTGTGTTCCTTCAACGGCAGCAAATCAATGAGCTCAATCTTTGTAGCGACAATTGCTATTGCCGCCTTTCATTTTACTGACAGGCAACGATATGATCAATATATCTAGCGAAGTAGTAAGATGAGGTAAGTTTAATGTTACTTTTTATTCTATCATTCAATCAACAATTTTTTCATAAAGAAATGTATAGTGAGTTACGTCTTGTACAGTTTGCTTTTGTCATTTGAGTGTACTTTTTATGTATTTGTTTCCTTATTTGTTTCCTCTTTTGTTTCTTCTTTTGTTTCCTCATTTGTTTCCTCTTTTGTTTCTTCATTTGTTTCTTCATTTGTTTCCTCTTTTGTTTCCTCAGTTTGTTTTTTATCAACATCGTCTTGTATACTATGTTTAACTTTATCTATATTTCTCTTCTGCTTATTTTTCAATCTGATATGAAGTCTTCTACATTGAACAAAATAAGCCATCATAGTTTCCTTACACCTTTCTCTCTTCCCATTATCATCAAGACCTTCATACTTAGGATCAACCTCCAATAGACTTATATCTTCTATATTTTTAATACTCTTTTTTATATACCTTGTGTCTTCATGAAATATCCATAGACCAGCACGAGACATCTTGTGATACAATTTAATAATTTTATCATAAGATTTACTCTCCTCTGCATAGTACTTCATCAACTTTGTATATACCCATCCAGAAGCTACTTGCTCTTTTAATAGCTTATTAATAATACTCTCAGCTGTTTCAATATCATCTGCTTCGATAAACTTAACTACAAGAGACTTAAATGCCTTATAATGTTTTTTCCCTTTTGTATCACGTTTAGCAACACTATAAGCGTGACTAAGATCTAATCCATTAATATACGCTATTATAGCACTATCAAGGAACCCAGGGCAACTCTTAGACTTTTGATAACATTCAGACATCTTATACTTATCACCAATCTTAGCATACATATCAATAAACATGTGATAATGTGCGAACTGGTTTTGTTGAGAAGACTCAAATTCTTTCAACCATACTTCTGCTTCTTCTACTTTTTGCTCTATACAACACTTCTTAGCTAACGTCACCTGTGCGTGATATGACGCTGTGTATCCTCTATTTTCTAGCTCTCTTAACACATCCTTTGCCGTTTCGTATGTAGGCGCTGAGCAGAGTAGTCTTTCATATAATGTATAAGGTGGTATGTCTCCTTTAGCTTCAATGTCTTGTATCGCTGTAAACGCATTTTCGTAACTAACCGCAAGCGTTTCTGCGTTAAGTTGAGCAATGTATTTTGGCGTGAATAGAGGGTAGGTTATTTTGGGTTTAGCACTCTCTAGTACGTATTTCAGCGATTTATAGCTGGATGACTTGGTTTTGTTACCTGTTGATACAAAATCGTTGTTTTCCTGCTGAATAAACGCGTCTAGACACGGAATATTGGCGTTATCAGCGTGTTCGCCGACTTCTGGGATATCTACTTCTAAAGCGTCTGTTTGGTTCGTATATGATCTACGTCGCACAGAAAACGCGCGGGGCGTAGTTTTCTAGCGTTTTTGTTAATAAACTCGCAAATTATGAACAGACGTACTGGACACCTACGAACAGAAGCGTACGATCTAAGAAACATAGCAACGGCGTAGGTAACACTCGAACAGGAGAAGAAAATTGTCACATTGTTTCTATTAAATGTCAACGTTTTTCACACTGCTTTAACGGTCCCACCATTACCCACGTCAGTAAGCAGGTCGAATTTCGTTCAAGCTCTACAACTGTATGTCATCCTAATTTTATTGCAATTAACAAAAACTCATTTTGGCCTGATACAAACGCGAATGTTATAATGACACTGTTCACAAGTTTTGATACGATCGTACTTTTATTTGCAGTCTAAAATACTGAAATTTTTGAGATTACAAGGTACTCCTTAGCGACGCTGCAATTTTGTTGACCTTGATATAAAATAAAAGGAAGTGACTGTATCATTTAGGTACACCGCTAGGTTATAGCAGTTTAGTGAAGGTTGTGTTTTTCAAGTACCGAGTACAATGTAAAATCTTTAATTTATTTTTTCTCTACTTGAACACCAAGGTATCACTTGGTCATCATCGTATCCCCACTTCGTTATATTAACGCATCGAGACCAGCGCGTCTCAGGGTAATTTTTAATCTCTTCTGTGAGTGTTCCTAAATGTTCTCTATAACGAGGCATTCGCGCTTAGATTAAAATATTAGCAACTTTTTTCTTTTAAGTATAACACGTGTATATCTCGTGTTTTATGTCTTTCGTTTACCTCTTCGTATAGCTCCTGTCCAATGCTCTATATAATCGAATCCATACGTACTTCTATGATTCATTGTGTCTGCTTTTGAAATAGCAACATGATGTTTCCAAATAGGGTCACCGAGAACAAAATCTCTGAAGCCATCTTGATCATCATCTTCTCCAGCATTACTCGCTCCAGCGCAATCCCACCAATAATTAAGTATTTGAATAGCACACATTTCACATTTATCAACTACTTTACAAAGAGTGAGCAACGAGTCTTTCAAGAACGGAGCGACTGACATACCTTTTTCTTTGCAATAATTTCCTTTTGAATCACACAAGAGATTTTTGTTTAATCGCATAGCAAGTACACCAGCGTTTATAAGTTTCTCTGGAAACCTCCAAGTTGCACCAACAGAAAGGACTAATTTATCTAGATCAAATTTATGTGGCTTCCAACTATCCCAAACATTACTGTCGTTAAACTTTCCAAGTAATTCATTTTCATTTAAATAATCCATCATCCAAGGTAACTCGATTGTGTTATTTGCTACGAACGTATCTGAGTCCAAATACAACACCCAGTCAACATCAAGTTCCCTAATATAATCAAATTACAAAAACATCAAAAACGTGATAGGCACGTGACTTTTTTCGAAAAAATTTTCAGAATTCCAAAAAAGGGTTTACCTTGCCGCTTTCATCATTGCAATCACTTTGCACCAAAAGTTCTTTCTCTTTAGATCAGGAAAGTTTTTATGAATACAACCCTTTTTACCACTATAGTACTTGTATGTATAACCATGTTTATACACATACATTTGATTTATATACGAAGTAAGTTGTTGATATTGATCATAAATAATCGCACTATAATTTTCAAGTGGATAAAGAGGAGCAGGAACTCTTAGATCATAAGCAATTACTGCAACGCGATTTGATGATTTTCTAGGTTCATTTGATACTGTAGCTATTGGTGCTCTCGACGGTGCCTCTGACTTAAAAACATCAGAAATAAAAGACGGTGTATTGTCCGTAGAATCATCTTGTTTAACCGAGAAAAAAACAACCCTGTGTTCCAATCTCTTTTCAAATAAGAGTACATAACCAAGTACCACCACAACAAGGAACACAAAGACAATAAAGAATTTGTTTAATCCGGGCCGGTCCTTAAAATAAATAAGAAACAAACGATAAATAGTCAAACAAGTGAAGTATTGTACTTTAGGCGTATCTGTATGTTCCGTGGTACTTCGAGCAAAATTAGAGATAACTGGTGATTATTTATACACTTACGCTTTCATAGTGCTAGGTTTATCGCTAACGCTACCTTCACGAATTGCTTACGTTGACAGGTACAAAAAGATACAAAAAAAAAACGACGAAAAACGTTGACTATCACTATTAGTTTTGGTCACGTTGTTCATCTGGATTTCCACGTGATTTCGTAGGTTGGTTAAGAAGTTGTTTATTAGTGTGTTATAACAACACAATAGAATATCCATCAACATGTCTTATGGTGTAAAAGCACGTGATAGTACCCAAACCTGAAAATGTGAAGAAGAGTTCTGAATCCTGGATTGCTATTACCACAAGAAAAATACGCTACAATGTACAGCAGTTCGTGGTTTAGTACAATGGAACAATCAACATTGCGTAGGAGTACAATACAAGATATTTATTAAATAACAAAAAAAAAAACCTTACAAGTTAATTGTAAGCGGTTTCTAAATCAACCCCACGACGCTATAAAATGAGTTAGAAAACATTTCTATGTAACTACATCGGCACATACCTTGCGTGCACCTCTACTGTATGGCATCAATCGATCACGCAAAGGCTAGAAATCAATATTAAGAGTTTTTTTGGACATACAGTGGTATACGTACCTGAACAAACAAAACAGTTACGATGAAAACTACTACCAAGGCTACAAAGATTCCTACTACTGTCGATAGAATCATCCACCATTCAATTTTTACACCCCACCATATGATACCACCTCCAGAACTGCTCTGAGAGCAAGTATCTTTTACAGAAAATACAACGGAAAGACTTGTTGCACTGTATTTTGAGTTGGCGATAGTAATGTCCTTACACTTATCACTTGAAGTTGCACTTATACTTGAGAATGTAGACGCAATACATGCATATTGTACAAATTCTCTTTCTTCACCGTCAATTGGAATAGTATTGTTAAATTGTATTTCAAGAGTTCCATTTCCACTTTCCAAGCATCCTTGTTACTTTTTAGCAAACACGTGATTCTTTGTTTAATTCTTTGTCTTTCTTTTGGTACCTGTAACTGTAACAACAGTATCTTGATTGATTTGAAGAGTACTGTTGTTGATCAATATTAGATCACCATCAATAGTTGTTGCTTTAACCAATACAAGATCAAAATCGACTACCAATCCGGGCTGAGTTTTGTGTTTAGTTGTTAAACTAGAATTTAAAAACGTACCATTGGAGCTATTGTAGATGGCGGAATTGTTGTTGGTGTATTCGTGGTTGGAGGGACAGTAGTTGGAGCTGCTGTACTTGGTGAAGTTGTTGTTGGCGCATTAGTTGGAGGGACAGTAGTTGGTGCCATAGTAGTAGGAGGCCCTGATATAATTTCTTGCGCTAATGTCGCTTGTGAGAGAAGAACTTTAGGATTGATATTTTACCGTTTTCAATAGAGTTATTGAATACTCTCTGTGTTATTTGGAAATCTAGAAAGAGAGAATTTGAGAACAGACCTCCGTCGCCAATAAGCAATATTTTCCCCATGCCCCATGTGATTTCAATTATTGCAGGAGTGTCTAAACCTTGACTATTGTGATACGCAAGCACCTGATGTGTTAAGTTTGTTGAAGGGTTTATAGAAAACGCGACTTGGTTTAAGTTAGTACAAGTAATGAAGCTCACGTGACCTACCTAACAATCCTTCTATAGGAACATCGTCTCCTATTGTAAAAGTTTGAAATAATGGATGATCATTCACAGCAATATACACCTTAAAAAGCAACGTTAAAGACAATCTTTAGTGAAATCTGTATTAGAAAAACGAAAAGTTTGTACTTCTTCTTCATCGTTACAGCTGCTATCACAATTGAATGCACGTATATCTAAGTACTGTGAGACAAAAAACAATTCCCAACATCAATTAACAATAGGAAGCGTCACGTGTCATACCTGGAAAGAGTTTATCACAATAACTTTGATCTGCCTCATCGCACATGATATATGCTAAGTTACCTTCATATACCCAATCCAAAATAACATCCCTCTCTCCACCTGTTTCATTCATACAACCTGTTATAAATACATCTTTTCCAGTTAAAAACCCAGCTGTTATAGTGTTGGATAGACTAACTTCATGGCCAATATCGATTACTACAATAATAAAAAGATATTTGTCCGTTTCAGTCAAGTTAGTCAACTCGTTATTTCGTCATATATTGTTCTCGTAAAAAGTGCTCTAATGGATACTACGACACAAATTAAAGTGCTTCCAGAGCGAAAAATAACGAGTTGACTAACTAGGCTGAGCATGTGGGTTTTTTTTTTTCGAACTTCGTTCACATTTTCTTACTTTGTTGTCTTGCTTCTTCGTACGCTGTACCGCCGAAAGACCACGTGGCTGCAAACCCCCTACCCTGGTACGGATCCCTACAACTTTGTGGTAAGTGATATTTCTCAAAACGATTGTTTATGAACCAAAAATGCACCTAGCGCACTGCAATGTATTTTTCGCATAAAACAAACGTATTATTGGCGATCAAACATTTTAAGACTGAGTTGCCTTTTAAGGGAAAGTACCTTCCTTCAGCAGGCCCTGCTACGCGTATACTTAACGCTTGTGGTGTAATAGCAGCCAATACCACCAATGTGATTCCAAACTGCACAAAACAAGCCACATATGTGCTATTGTTGGTTCTTACTGCGTTGCAGGTAGTATACATTTATTTTCAGGCTTGCTGGCAGTAATTCGTCAATTTTGTAATTGCAAAATATCTACAGGCTTTTTTGACGTACAGCTTATTCAAATACTTGCGGAACAAAAAGAAAAGAAATTCTATTTTCGTTGTCAAGTCCATTTCGGTCTTGTTTCGAGGAGCTCCTTTCGGAATCTGGCTTAAAGCAGGGAAGAAAAGTGATATGATGGTATTGCTTGTAGGTTAGTTCGTCCGTCGTGGACGGTAAAAGTTCGAAAAAGTTCAAAAAAAAAGGTTGGACAAAATTCCTGGATCCTTTAGTGGCCCAAACTATTAAAGTACTCGAAAGTTTTATTTATTACACTGTTAAAAGATTTTACACTCATGAGTTTGTGCGACGAGAATGATGAGTCCTTTCTGTGTTCGAAAACAAATGAAAGATCAGCAAAAGACATGAAATTTACATTTCAGTTTCTTCTAAATCAAGCTCACGTGGACGCTACGGATAAATGTCAGATTAAATAAAAACATATAAAACCACTCATACTGCGCGTGCTCTTTTCTCAAATGGCATCAGTCTATCACGCAAAGGCTTGAAATAAAAACGTTAGTCATTATTTTTCTGAAATAATAAAATTAAACGATCGAAATGTCTCGTGTACCTTGACAAAGTAAACTGTGACAACGAAAGCTATAGCCAACCCAACTACCACAATGACTATTAACAAAACACCCCACCATTTGATACCACCTCCAGAACTGCTCTGAGAGCAAGTATCCTTTACAGAAAATACAACAGAAAGACTTGTTGCGCTGTATTCTGAGCTGGCAATACCTATGTCCTTGCATTGATCACTTGTGACTGCACTTATACCTGAAAATGTGGAATCAATACACATGTATTCAATGAACTCTCGCTCTTCTCCATCATCAGGAATAGTATTGTCGAATTGTATTTCAAGAGTTCCATTTCCAGTTTCCAAACATCCTTGTTACATTTTTAGCAAAAAACGTGATTTTTTTGTTTAATTCTTTGTCTTTCTTTCGGTACCTGTGACTGTAACAACAGTATCTTGACTGATCTGAAGATTACTGTTATTAATTATTGTTAGATTGCCTACAATAGTTGTTGTTTCCACAATCACGATATCAGAAGCAACAACCAAACCACGCTATTTTAAAAGATAAGTTCTTGCTTAATGAGTCCAACTTGTACGTTAAACGGAGCCAGTGTTGATGGTGCTGTTGTTGTTGGTGACATGGTAGTTGGTGCAGTCGTAGTTGGAGGGACAGTAGTTGGTGCCATAGTAGTTGGAGGCCCTGATATAATTTCTTGTGCTAATGTCTATTGTGAGGAGATACGTATTTTTGTTTGTTTAATGAGCACCTTTGTTAACAGCATTGATGAAAATGTTTTGTGTTGCAGCTTGTCCAAAAATTTCGTCTGAGAAAAAACCACCGTCTCCAATAAGTATAACTTTACCTAAATCCCACGAGACTTCAATTATCGCAGGAACGACTGAATTTTGTTCATGAGAAGCAAGGACCGTATATTGCAAACTAGTCGAGTCGATGTTAAATCTAACTAGTCAAAAATTAGTACACGTGCAACTTGTGCTTTTAATAGTACCTGTTCTCCCTTCAATAGGAATTTGATCATTTACCGTATAATTTGTAAACAAAGGATGCTCTACCACAAGGTAAACATTCTAGGTAAAAAGATTAACAGTGTAAAAACAGCTGATAATTATTTTTGATTTGCGGTACGTCTGCGTCATTGCTACAATCGCAAAACTCGATATCGATTGCTGTTATGTCTGAAGTCTTAAGTTACGTGTTGTAATAGCAATATAGAGTCACTGAGTACCTGGAAAGAGTGTATCACAGTAGCTTTGCTCAGCCCTATCGCACATGATGTATACCAAGTTACCTAGAGAAACCCAATCCAAAATCATCTCCTCTTCATTCATATCGTCCATAACACCTGATATAAATACATCCGAAGAGCTTAAAGTTTGTGGGGATATGGTATCAATTATATCAACAGTATGGCCTTCATCTTCTAAAACTACAGTGAGTTTTACATGGTTTTTGAAAAAGAATTCCTTTACCAAGTTTTTGTCTTGCGTCTTCATACGCATCGCCTCCAAAACTCCACGTTCGCATGCTATTAAAAGAATCTCTGTAACATACGTAAGAAGTTATTTAGTTCCTATTATCAGAATGAAAGCGCCACAGAGCGTTTTCCTTAGTTTTCAGCGCACACTTAAGTTATTTTGAAAAAAAATTTGTGCTAAATGAAAGTTCTTTGTCCAACAGGAAAATTCTTGTTTTTGTACCTTGCGGGTGAAGGACCTGTTATCGTTAGACAATATGCTTGTGACGCAAAAGATAAGGTAATAAGTGTGCGTGCTATAAGTACAAAACAAGACATGTGCGCCCGCGGAGAGTCGTATCGTGCGGTAACACGTGAATACATTATATCTGAAGGTCTGCTAGTCTTTCGTTAACTACAATCTATAGAAAAGTAGGAAACAATACCTAATGCTCTAAATATGTTTATAATCAATACAGGGGTTGTATTCAAGCGAGAAAGCGCACCACGTGAATTAATTATTATAATTGTGATGCCTTAAATCTTGCAGTTAAGTTGGCATTTTTTTTTCTTTGATAACTTGTATTAATACTAAAGTTTGCGCTAGATGTTCTTTTATGTGCTATGAATACATGATGCAGCTTAACACGATTCAAGTAATTCGCAATCAAGGGTACTGAGTTCCCTTTTCAACTCCCCCTCCGCTCTCTTCCACGGCAAGCAGGACTCCTATTTTACATGTTTCGCCTTTTCGCTGAATCGCAACTACACGCCCTGCATATAACTTTTCGTCGGTTCGAGCAAAAGTGCGTTAATTTCTGCTATGCATCTGTTTTCAGAACATGTTATGACAAGAATGGAATTGACCAAACCACTTATTTGATAGTTTTTAAGTATTCCGAGATACAATAGAATGGCTTCAAGTAACAAGAGGGTAAGTAAACGTGCAAGCAGCTCCATGTAGCTTATACTTATACCAAGGAAATATTGAAAATGAAAACGCTTCAATCAGCTGACACTTTTGAGCAAAGTGTGATAAGACTAAGACGAGACCTCTTCAACGCACGCCAGGATAATAACCAAAAAATAGAAGAAATTGTAGAGGAATACATACGTAAACTACAAGCTGAAATAACCCTTTCGATGGCTAAGTGGTACCATTACTTGTCTTGTTGATTGTTCTTTCTTTAATGAAATTGCTTTAAATACACTACGTACTCCTAACAATGTTATAGGTACGCTTGTATCGATCCACATAGCTTATGAACATAACACGTAGAGTATCAATGGTTACGCACACCTAAAATAAATAGTAGTGGACTTGAAACAAATATTTACAATCACTCTGCCAATACAAAGCGAAAAACGTGAGCTCTTTGACGCACGTACATAGCCATTAAAAAGACCATGCTTAATGATGAAAATATGGTATACGTTAAGGCAGGTTATTAGTGCAATTCAATGAAATAAAACCGTTGAGAATATTTTTGAGTAGAACACAAAAAAAAAAGCGCTGCACGTTTTTATTTCAGACATACATAGTTATAACTGTTGCTGCGTGGTTTGGATAGAATAATACACCTCCTTTGAATTCTATTAATTTCCTTTTACGTGCTGCTTTCATTGTTCCAACCAAGGACTCAAAAGTTTGCTCAACTTCAGGATCAACGAAAATATCACCAAAAGTAGTCAAGAAAGTTCCATCTCCCTGTTAATTTCATGTTAAAAGTCTGATACGCACTTCACTCTAATACATACCTGATCCTCTCCTATACGCATGATATGATGCTTTAGTAACGCTACTTCTCCGTCTACATCATAATGAACACCAGAACCGGTGTGAATGTTATCAACCTAATGTCAAACCTGTAAGAAACATAATTTGTTTGGAAAAGAAAATGAGTCATACCTTTGGTCTAGAAGGTGGTTCTTTGCGTTCTTGTAATTTCGCTGCTTCTTCTTCTTTTGCCTTCAGCGCTGCAGCTTCCTAGTTTAAAATGTTAAAAAATGTTTAAAAAGACAGGTAAAACGAGGCCGTACAGCTTCTGGATCGTATTTCTCTGTTCTTTTGACAACCCAAACAGATGGATTTAATTCTCCAGCACAAAACTTTTGAACATTCTCAACAAGTGGTATTTCCATGCCTTCCTGCTTTGTCTTCATAGTGTATTTCTCAGGTGTAGAACCTTTGTAAGGTGAGAAAGAATCCATAATCCAAGAAATAAATGAGAATGAGAAGATCGTACCAGCTTTCTTTAGAATATCTCCAAAAGTAGTTGACGCATCAATACTGAACTCATGTGATTTTTCCTTTCCTTTACGGATCCATTTTACAACTAACGTTGATGGATAATGACGTTTGGATGCAGCAGAACGTGTGCCTCCAAAGCCTCCAGCACCACCACCTTAAAAACGTTTTAGGTTTGAAAAAAATTGTTTTGTAGTTTTACCTTTTCCTCCTTTCTGCTTGGATACGGCCTGCTTCTCTTGATCTCGCTGAGAAGTCAACGTTTCATAAAAATTAAGAGCCTTTAGTTTCCCTGTCTTGGCACGTATAGGCGCTCTCTTAACTGTTGTAGGTTTCTTCTTTGGTTGTTCAGCTTCTTGTTTTGGTTTCTCTTCTTCCTCTTTCTTTGGTTCTGGAACAGATACTTCAGGTTCCTTTGGTTTCTCTGGCTCTTCAGCCTTCACAGGAGAAGCCGCAGGAGAAGCCGCAGGAGACTTAGTCGTAGGACTTTTAGTTCCACCACCAGAAATCTTGGATCCCTTTTGTTTGGATAAGGCAGCTTTTTCTTGGTCTCTTTGTGAAGTAAGAGTCTCATAGAAATTAAGAGCCTTTAGTTTTCCAGTCTTGGCACGTATTGGTGGTCTCTTAGCTGTTGTAGGCTTTTTCTTTGGCTCCTGAGCTTCTGGCTTTGGTTTCTCTTCTTCAACCTTCTTTGGCTCTTCCTTAGGAGTTGCTGTTGTTTTTGTTGCTGGTTTAGTTGTTTTAGGCGTTGTTTTTGGCTTAGCAGGCGCCTTTGTAGGAATAAACGACTTTGGAATAGGCACATAAACTGATTTCTTTGGTTTCTTGACAACTGGCTCTGGCTCAGGCTCTGGTTCTGGTTCTAGTTCTTCGTCTTCGTCTTTAGAATCAGCATAATCGTCCCAATCGTCCACATCATCAGCAAAAGGTTCTGGATCAGCATCCTAGAAATTATCAAAAAAACGAGAAGAGTATTTTTGATTTTCTTCAAACCTGTTTTTTAGGCGGCTTGTAGCTTCCTCCACCATCATTTGCTCCACCAGATAAACTTTCATAAAATGCCAAAGCTTTAGACTTTGCAGTTGTTCCTTTAGAAGTAGGTGACTTCTTTGGCGCCACTGTTTTCTTAGGCTCAGGTGCTTTCTTCGGAGCTTCCGTTTTCTTAGGTTCAGGTGCTTTCTTTGGAGTTTCCATTTTCTTTGGTTCAGGAGTAGGTTCCACTTTAAGAGATTGCTACAGGACTTTTAGAGCGATTGAGGTATTATTTGTACTTACAGAAGCTGTAGGTAATTTACCCATATAGGCAGGACGAGAATATTCATCATCTGAGTCGTCTTCATCACCCCAAGAATCCTTTAAAATATTAATACTGATCTGGGGAAAAAAAAAAAAAAAGTATCAAACCTCTTCATCTCCGCTTGAGTCTGCAGGTGCTGGGTTCAAACGCATTTGGGACACGATACTAGGTTTAGTAGATGCGATAGGCTTTGTTTTGATTGCTTTTGGTTCGGATGGAGAAGTGTAAGAAGGTGATGTTTTAGGCTTTGGTTCTGTCTTTGGTAACTCCTTTGGTTTGTTTGCAAAACTTGTGTTCAAAGCAGACCTTGCTATAGGCTTTATTGCTTTAGGTTTTGGTTCTGCCTTTGGTAGTTCTCTTGGCTTAGCGCTTGCATTCAAATCAGAGCGTGTGTTCGACGTTGGTTTAAGCTTTTTGTTGGTGTCAGCAGCTGTTAAACCAGCAAATGGTGTAGCTCTTGCTCCCGCCGGTTTTAATCCAGATTGGCCAGGGTTAGCCATCATGCCTGAAAATGGTGTTGCTCGTGCGCCTGCGGGTTTCTTTCTTCTTACAGGCTCAGGAGAAGGATCCCTCTGCTAATACAAAGGATTAAAAACATCTTTGCACAGTGCTGAGGGTCGAAAAATTAATAAAACGTACTTGAGGTTCATCGTCTTTTTCAAATTCATCCCAATTGATTGCACCTTGATCATCCTCTTGTTTATCCAATGATTTCTGTGATACTGGTTCCGCTAGATTAGGTTTTAATACGAATACTCAATGATTAGTTTGATATAGGGACAGTACGTTTTGGTTCAGGGGTCTTGGCGATTGATCTTTCAATGCTAAAGTCATCATCCCACATTTTTTTTTGTGAGCTCTTTGTGCTTCTGGCACCACGCTACAGACTGTTAAAGTACCTATAATGACAGGCAAGCATAGTGATAATCCATACCCTAGCAAGAGCGCCATCAAATTCATGTTTAAGCTTGCTGAAAACACGATCTATCTTTGCTTTTACGCGCGTGTTATCACGTAGCTGTCCAAAATCGTTCAAAGTTTTTTCAAACTCTAAACATGATAACGTTAGTACAAGTGATCTGAAACAACTTTTTGATTTGTTTGACGTGCCTTGGTCTCGTTTTGGCATGCTATTGAATATGTAGCTCGCAGAATACGCGTCCTTGTCTGTTGAGAGAGGTTCATCCTTCATGTAGGCTTTGAAAGCGGCGTCAAGCTGTAATTAATTAAATAACGGCTTGTGTCATGTTATTTACGCACGTCGAAGGCTGGTTTTTGCTCTGGAACAACTATTGGCTCTGGTGTCGTGTCACTCAAGAAAGTGTCAATGTATTCCTGTTCTTGCTTTGCTAATTGAGCCTCGTAAAGCCCTATGGCTTTTTCTTGCTCTAGAAGCGCCTCTACATTCTTAGTGAAAAACATGCCTAGAAACACAAAAAACAGCTATAACGTACCCCACCTGGCGCATTGCTGCTCTCTAAAGTCAAGATGGGATAGCCTGTGGCTATAATCTTCATAACCGTTTGTATTTGTATCTGCAAGCATCAGAACTTCAACGCAGCGCCCAAATATTACAGAAACACTTTTCCAATCAAATTTCTTTAAAATACTTTTTTTTGACTTTTCTGCACAAACTCATTCCATTTTGTTGCACTGTGCAGAACGCGTTACTGAGTACTCAACAGACCAGAAGAGGAAGAGTGCAAGCAGTTATTTATTAACACGAAGAATCCTTTTTTTTTTTTTGTTTGTATTTTACTTTTGTTGTGCATGTATACTTTTGAAACTCCTCATAACTGCTACTATAAAGGCATACCGATGTTTACAATGATGTACAAAATCTGTAAGTTTTAAGAAAAGTGGGAATCATGATTGCTGTAGATCTTGTCTTCTACTGGTGTTGGTTTGAAGTGGTTACCGTAATCGCTTTCGCGTGGGTTCTCAAATACCTCTCCAGCAATTTCATAACCATAACCTAGGAAGCAAGTGAGCGATCGAAAGTTTTTTATTTGTTTATTCCAAACAAAAATTATTTAGACTAAAAACCGCCTTAAACGACCAAGTTCGCGTCTGTAGGTATTACGGATTCATTTTATAGCGTCCATAAATTTTTTTTCACAAATTAAAAAAAGCTTTAATTAAACGTCTTTTGCCTAATAATCTCTTCAATACGCACCATTATCCTTGCAATACTCTATGGCTTCTTCTTTGGAGTCGAACTCTAATCTAACTTGACTGTGGACATCCCTTGTGTTGATGTTAGCGAATGAGAGTTAAAAAAAATGACAGTGACACTCTGAAACCGCTCAAACATATCAAACGTTGCTTAGACGGTACACATACCTACTACCAGTCCAGTGCATCAAATTAGTACGCCATCTGTCTTCTCTGTCAAATTTGATAGTCCAAACTTGCATACCCTTGCTCAATTGGTAAGTTTAATCGTACACAGCGATATTAAACATACGTAGCGTCCTTGTTGTTCCGTATCCTTTGCTTTTCGTACTATAATGGCTGTCCTGGCTACGTAGTCCTCTAAAGGTACACCATCAATACGACTGCTGGCTTCCTTTGAAGTGTAAGTATTTTACTAATTGAAATAGGTTTGTACAAAATCATCTTTGTTTGTGTAGTCAAAGGCACGCTCAGGAACAGTATCTACTACCTAAAAGCAAAAATTAAATAAAAAATGCGCCCACGCCTCGTGAAGTACTTCTCTGCCGCCAAATTGTGACTTATTGTAACTACCAGAGAATCGTTTTGTTTGCAAAACTACTTTTCGCTTAATTCTTTTTGTTGTGGTAGAACGGCCAGTGCGGAGTGCTAAACGACGCGTAGCCCACATTGTAGATAGTTTCGCTGTTAACAAATTGCCAGACGGAGCGTTGGCAAAAAGTCTTCGCTGGCAAAAAATCGCAGAGCACGGCAGCGTGTTCTCAACACTACTGTACACGCTTGGGTGTTGTTTTACAGTCTCTTGATTGTAAAGAAAAACAAACCGTTTCAATTCATGCGTCTATCAATAAAGCGCACTGATGTACTCAATGAGCGTATAGTACAACAGCATAGTATTTATGGGATGTCATAGTTAAAGCGTCGAACAAAATTAGTTCACATTGCTGTATGGTTTATGTTTAGATTTTATAGCGGTTTACACCATGGAGGACGCACTACGCGATCTTACTGCGGCCTTTCCGCACGTGAAGGAAACTTACTGCGGGAAAATATTGACTGCTAATGGTGGTGATTTCGTTGCTGCTGTTAACGATATCATAGAGAAACTAGAGGTACTGTCATGTTTTTAACAACAAAGCAATCAAAAACGTTTTTTTTTTTTTTGGTTTTTGGTTGTTATCGACGTTATGACGAGGAAAGGTCTAAACAGCTCTATTAGGATCCAAAAATAAAGGTTCCAAAGAGAAAAGAGATTGCGAGAAGGAACAGTAGCATATTTAGGAGGAGAAGCTCTTCTAAGTCTAAATTTGATAAGAAGGATAAAGACAAGGATGAAAAGAAAGAAGATAAAAAAGAAGACAAAAAAGAGAAGTACGAGATAATTTGTTTTTTTTTATTTTTAAATTCACGGTGTATCGTGTTGATTTTTTTCAAATAGAAAGTCTTCTGGATCTTCACTAGGTGCTGATAGTCCAGGTGGTAAAAAATCGAGGCCAAAAAGGTATGCCAAGCGGTTTTTTTGGCAAATCACGTGATCTTTTTTTTTTTTTTTCTCCAAAGTTTTTTATTTTGGTAAGTTTAATTTTTTGACTTTTGCGCTAGCACAATGTTCTTGCGATCAGCTTCAAAACCAGGGAACAAGACTATGCCAAAGCCTCTTACAAGCGCAAAAGCTTCTGGACCTGTACGTAGCTTTAGTGATTCATTTTTTTTTTGTAAACCGAAATTACCCGTAAGATTTTTGGGTTTAATTTTAACACGTGTATTTAGAGTCTCTCAGCTACCACTGGTGGTACTTCGCGCCCTAGACCAAAAGCTGTTGGTAGCTTAAAAGTTAGGCCATCGTTATCAAGGACGTTATCTAGAAGGAGTATCAAGGATTTGAGGGAATCTCAAGTGCGAAATTTCCGCTTTTGCAGTTTTACTAAATTTTTGGTTAACAATCTCCTTTTTTTAGAAAGAGTCTCCTTCTGGTAGAAAGCGTGCTATTGTTAGATCTACTTCAGTGCGTAAATTAGGTGCTAAGGTAAGTTTGAAGTTTTATCAAACAGGTGATGCTGAGTGCTTTGTTTTTTAGGTTGAAGAGTCACAATCCAATTTGAACAAAGTGGAGGCACCTAAAATTGATAAAACGAGAACAATGTCTCGTATGACGCTTCGCAAGTACGTTTTTTTTGAACTTTTTTTTTCTCGTTCGTTTTATGTTTTTTTTTTTTGGTGTTTTTTGTTTTGGAAGTATTGGTGTTAATAGTAGCTTGAATATCGTTTTAATGACATTTTTAATAGCTTTAAATATGAGAGAAGGAATACAGTTCAAGATTTACAAAATATGTTTGTACCTCTAGGAGAAGAAAACAAAGGAGTATGTTTGATTTTTTTTTTTTTTTCACAAACGAAATTGCCCGCAGTATTTATTGAGCGGAAACTCCAATTTTTTGTTTCAAAGTTGTTCACGTGAGAACCGAATTTTTTTGAAATAAAATATGGAACCAGTTATTTCTTATCGTTTATGCTGTCCTTTTAGGAGCTTCAAGAAATACTGGAGAATACAACACCAGCATTTGAGAGTGAACTTAGCGATAATAAAGATAAGAAGTCGGAAAAAAAGAACTCCCCTGCACCTGAGATTGGCGGTACGCAGAAAAAAGCGACTCATCTGTCAATTATTGTTTTGGAGCTTTTTTTTTACTGTTAACCTGAATCTCCATTCACGTGATACCTAGTCTATGTACATTATTTTTTAAGTGGCTCACAACTTTAGTTACTGTTGTACAAGTGGACACACCTAAAACAAAGGGTAGAAAGTCCAGAAAAAGTGAAAAAGACAAGAGTGATAAGGATGCAGCTAAGGCTGCTGAAAAGTTGGACGCTGCGGCTGAGAAAAAAGCTAAAAAGTCAAAGAGAAGGTCTTGGGGCCTTGGAAAGAAGCACAACTCTGCTTGGAAGGAAAAATTTGAGAAGCAAGAGCAAGCAGGTAGGCTGGTTTTTCTGTTGTTTTTTTTTGTTGCTTTTCTTTCTTTCGATTGATTTTTGTTCTTATTTCTCTCTTTCGTAGATGCTGTCACGTCCGCTGTTGATCCTAGAAAATCTGTTAAACAGCTAAAAAGCGCTCCTGTTAAAGAAAGACGAAACAAATCGCTCGACTTTTTCAGAAAGCTCGAGAAAAACAGTTCGTCTTGTAATGTTTTTGTACAAAAACCCCAAAATGCCTAACGGTTTTGTTTAGCGCCAAAGAAAGGAAAAGGTTCTAGTCTTCAAGTGGCTCCTGGAACACCTCAGAATGTTCGATTAGCTGGCCTAGAGGAAAAGAAAAAGCAACGTGAACAGCTTGTAAAACAGCAACAAGCAGTTGAAGTAGCTAAAAAAGAGAGCAAAAAGCAATACAGACGACAGGTAAGAACTAAATTCTCTGCTACTTTTTCCCACGTGATTAATTTTTTTGCTTGACATTCGTTCTTTTATGTTTTCGCCTGTAATCATTTACCAAGCTTGTGCCTTTTTGCCAAGTAGCACTATGTGGTTATCTTTTGTTTAACTCTAACTCTATTTTTAGATTCGTCAATCTGTACGCATGCTTTCAACAGGTGGTTTCAAGAATAAGAAGCAAGGCGCTCTAGCTTTCTTCGAGAGCTTGGCTGCTCAGGATAAAAACGACATACCTCCTCCTCGTAAAAGAAGACCAAAGAAAAAGGCCAGTCAAAAGTTCGAATCTCTTCGAAATCCTTTTAAGGATGAGGAAGAAGCTAAGAAAGAGGAAGAAGCCAAAAAGAAGAAGGAAGAGGAAGAAGCAGCAAAGAAAAAGGAAGACGCCGAAAAAACTGATTCCCAAACAAAGGAAGAGCCTAAAGTTGAGAAAAAGAAAAAGAGCGGTGGTAAGAAACCTGAGAAAAAGACCAAAGAGGAGCCAGTCAAAGAGCCAGCTAAGGATAAAACTGAAGAGGCTAAGCCTGAGAAGGTTAAAGAACCAGAGAAGAAGGCTGAACCTGTCAAGGAACCTGAAAAGAAATCTGAACCAGTTAAGGAGCCTGAGAAGAAACCTGAACCAGTGAAAGAGCCTGAGAAGAAACCTGAAAAGGTCAAAGAGCCAGAAAAGGTTAAAGAACCAGAAAAGAAGGCTGAACCTGCCAAGGAGCCTGAAAAGAAAGAGGCTAAAAAGGTTGACGCTAAACCTAAAGGCAGAAAGGGATCAGCTGGTAGATTGGCAAAATTGACGAGCATGTGGGAAACAAAGAAAGAACCAGAGCCTGTTAAGAAACCAATCCGGAGTATAAGTCCGAAAAAACGAGCTGCTGAACCGGTTAAAGCAAAAGAGCCTGAGAAGAAACCTGAACCAGTAAAGGAACCTGAAAAGGTAAAAGAGCCTGAGAAGAAGCCTGAACCAGTAAAGGAGCCTGAGAAGAAACCTGAGAAGGTCAAAGAGCCTGAAAAGGTTAAAGAACCAGAAAAGAAGGCTGAACCTGCCAAGGAACCTGAAAAGAAAGCAGAACGGGTTGAGGAGCCTGAGAAGAAATCTGAACCAGTGAAAGAGCCTGAGAAGAAACCTGAAAAGGTCAAAGAACCTGAAAAGAAACCTGAGGAAGATGAAGTATTAAAACCTTCGCCAAGTTTCAAATCTTCACTTGACCTTGAGCCTGAGAACGACGATGAGCCTGAAGAGGTGAACCTAGTTTGTATTTCTCCGTTTTTTCCATTTTACTTACATTGTAAATCAAGGAAGAGGAGGAAGATGATGAAGACGTGGATGCTAAATTAGAACAATTGCTTACACCAACTGCCAAAGAACGTGAGGAATTTGAGCAAGAAATTTGTACGTTTAACAGGAAATGTTGTTTATTTTGGACTAGTTCTCACTTTTTCTAAGCAACCCACGATGCTATTCTTCTTCTTCGTGAAGATCATGAAGCTGATAAGCGCGCAATGGCGATCCATAAAATGGCACTTGCAGAGATGCAAGCTAAATTAGACGCCGAGATTATGGCACGTGAATATCACGTGTATTGGTTATTGGTGCTGATTTTTGGGTTTTTAGGAGATTGAAGTGAAAGCTGGAATCAGAAGTCCTGACGAAGTCATTCCTGTTGTTGCTGTTGAAGAACCTGAAGAGAACGATTTAACTGATGAAGCTATCGCTGCAGCTCTTGATGAAGCCGAAGCTGAAGCAGCTGGTGAAGATGAACCAAAGGATGTAAAGATTGAAGTGCCAAAGAGTGAGCCTAAGAAGGAAGAAACTAAAAAGAAGAAAGGCAAGAAAGAGATCACTGAAATTAAAATAACGTCAACCCCAAAGGGTAGCAAAAAGGCACGTCGCCGCAATTATCATTGTAGTTATTTTAACGTATATTAGCGTCTTCCACGAAGAGCACAAGGAAAGCCAAAATCTAAGTGAGTGTCAAACACTTAAGTCGTTTTCTGTAGCTGTTTTTCCAGACTTATGCGTTTCAGGTTTGCTCAAATCAAGAAGTTCACAGAACGTGATACCAGTCTGCCTGAAGTTGACGAATCTGGCGGTGAACTATCACTTTTGGATCAAGCATTGCTTGCGGACAAGAAAAGAAAGGTAGCAATACTAATTATGATGTTGTTGGTATAATATTACGCTAGGCTGATGAAGAGCAATTGAGTAAAGCACGTGAAAAGCGTAAAGAAATAAGAACAGAGCAAAACGATCTTAACCGTGAAATGTAAGACTTAACTTGTTTTTTCGTAAACTGATTGCGTTGTAGGTTTACCCAAGTGCTCAAAAAGAAGTTGAGACATACCCATGAGAAACGCTTAATTCAGTGTAAGGGTAAGAGGCGTGTATGGACTACTTTGGTCGAGGTATGTTCTAATGAAAATGTTTCTTTCCTTTTTTTTAATTATCAATAGGTGAGCTGCGCATCACTCAATGCTGGCGATGCCTTTGTGCTTGATGCTAGTCTAAAGGAACTTTTCGTGTTTTTGCCACCTTCTGCAAGCCGTGCTGAAAAAGCTAAAGCTAGCGCCATAGCAGGTATTGTTTATTGAAACCAAAAAACTGTTTTTTATTAATACACTGTAGAAATTATCAAAAATCATGAACGTAGTTCAAATGCTAAGGTTCATAAACTTGATCAATGGGCTTCTGAAGATAAATGGGAAGCTTTTTGGAACGCATTTGGCGGCATGGTACTTAGCATTAACTTTGTTTTATCAAAGCAAAAAACTAATTAGAAACACAGGGTGCTGTTGCAGGCCCAGATGCTGGAGGTGATGATGAGACATGGGAAACAATATGTACTCAGTCTATTGGATTATATACTATAGAAGTCTCTAGTGCAGGTGTTACAAAAGTCAACGAAACACCACCACCAAATGTACATCCCAGCAACAAAAATACTAGTTGTTTTTCTTATTTTTTTCTTCTAAAGGGTAAACTACTCATGGAGATGTTAAAACCTGACGGTGGTTATATCCTTGATTTTGGTAATGAAGTATACACTTGGAGCGGAAAGTATGTCTATCTTTATTTTTGCACATGTTTGCTTACTATTTCTAGGCAAATTTCAGAGCAAGTGCGAACAGCTTTAGCTTTGGGTGCTCAGGTACTTTTTTTTTGCATAACGTTCTCGGCATGACAAGTTTTAGAAAATTCTGGAAACTGAGACCAGACCAAAGTGGGTTAAGGTTATACGTGTATCTCAGGTACGTCAATTGACACATCATTACAATTTATATTAATCGAATTTAGGGAGGTGAACCTTTGTTATTCCGTGAGAAGGTACGTTACTTTTTTTATTTGTGAATATTATTGTATTTTTTTGACTTACACCGATCTAGTTCTGGAATTGGCCTGATCTTTCTCAAATGAAGAACGTCAAAAATGGAACAATGGGAGGCTTGAACAAGTCTAGAGGTGTAGCTTTGGGTACACTGAGAGGTATGGGCCGAGGAGGCGTTAGCAAGTCCAAGAAACCTGCCAAGTTCGAAGTCAAAGAAATGCTTGATCAAACAAGGTTCGTTAATGTCTTTAACACTCATTTGAATATACACTCACACCTCTAAAGGCAAGAAGAAGAATTAGTAAGGCCTGATGGTGAAGGTGAGTTCACTATGTACCGTATACTTGGAATGGAATTCGACGAAGTAACAACTGCTGAATTTGGTCATTTCTTCAGCGGTGAGTACATACTATTTACCAAAAAGTCGATTGTTTCTAATGCCTGCATAGGAGAATCATATATTCTTGTCTTTCAATATAAAAACGTACGTTAAAACCCTACCTGAATGAATTCAAGCCAAACTCGACAAAAGTTCTTTGTTTTTTGAACCAATTTTTTCTAATGAAATGACGAATCTTACTCTATTTTTAGAACGATGAAATTCGGCACGTGCTCAACTAAATCAAGTACGACTTTTCTAACAGTTAAAAAGGTATCTTGTATGGACATGGCATGGTATGCATTCACCAAGGATACAACGGTAAGAAATTTTAGCAAGCATAAGCCGATAGTACTTGCACTAACTCTTTCTTGTTCAGTGGATTCGCTGTTCAAAGAACAAAAGTTATCGCAAAAAGATACCAAAAAATGTCTTTCACAACTCAAGTACGTCTCTATTCCATGTGCCGACACTCATATTTTGCAAAGGAAGTTTTGTTTCAAAACAAAGAATCAATGCAGTTCTTGGTTTGTTTCAAAGGACACTACACAATACACTTGGTAAATCCAATAGCACTCGTTCTTTACTTTCTCACTTTTTTCTTCTCCAAAGGGTACAAGTAAAGATCCGATTCCAGCAACAAGAATGTACCATATCAGAGGTACAAAGTACTTACCTCCATATGCATATCAAACAGAGTCAGCCGTAAGTATTCTACAAACTTAACTTGAGGTTATTTTTTTCTTATTTCTATTTTCAAGTCATGTGCTCGTTTGAATTCAAGAGATTCTTTCATTGTTTGTACTTCTACTGGTGAACAATACGCTTGGTATGGTACTGCATCAAATGTTTATCGAATTGGTATTACCAATGAACTTGGCGAGAGTATTGCTGACTACGATGAATCACGTGGAAGGGTATGTATCCACTCCGTTTGAAATAACCGGTTGTGTCTTTGGCTCCAGCTTTTGTTTTTTTTCAAAGTTTGGTTTGTTTTACCTCTGTCTTATATCTTTTAGACCGTAGATGCCATGATCCAAGTTATGGAAGGCGAAGAACCGGCAGAATTTTGGTCTTGTCTTGGTGGTAAATCAAAATACGCAAATGGCGACTTTTTGAAGGATTACGACAGTGTTGTATTGCGTCTATTCCAGTGCACTATTACAAAATCTCAACGAGGTGTATTCGGGGTACGAAGAGAAAAAAAAAACCAGTTCCAGGCGAAGTTCAACTTCGTAGAATTTGATGAGAAACTCCACAAAACTTTTTTTTTTCCAAAGTAGTGCTTACTGTTTGTAAAGGCGTATGAAATTCTGGATTACTACCCAGATGATTTACAAGATAAAGAAGTGTATATTCTTGATGCTGGCGCTAAGATATTCTGCTGGGCAGGACCACAAGCTGAGGAGAGTAAGAAAAAGAAGGTACGAAAGGATGCGAAATTTTGGATTGGTTTTTTTTGTTTTGTATTTGGTTGTGTTTCCTTATTCTTCTTCAAGGCTTTGGCGATTGCTAAGGAGTACAGAAAACTTGTTTCTGTTGAAAGGAAAATAACAGTTAAAGTTCTCGTTGTCAAAGGACGTAAGGAGCCAGCTGAGTTCCGTGCATGTTTCCATGCTTGGGAAGGACAAGTACGTACTTTTCTGAGACCATGAAATCAACTCCTTGTTTCTTCTGTAAAGCGCTCAAGTTATCTTCAAATGCTTGGTTATAATACTAAGCTTCTGAATGATATCATTTTTTCATTTTATTCCTACCTCCCGAGAAGAAGGTGGAGGGGGGTAGTATACTACAGAATATTTTTGATATCTTTAAAGTTGTCTTGTTAATTTATTTTAGATTGTGGATGATGAAGAGCAACAAGTTGAAGACTTGGACGCAGCACTTGAAGTATACAACAAGAAAGTACCTTATGCAATACTTAAAAAGAACCCTCCTAAAGAATGTGATAAGACTCAGCTTGAGGTACCTAACCGAGTAGATTTAAACAAAACACCAAGAAAAAAAGCAGAAATCCTCTGTTGGCAATTCTTGTTTTTCTTTTCACTTAGCACGTGATACCTGTCTTTTAACTCATTTCTTTAAGATTCATTTGACAGATGAAGAGTTTGTTAAAGTATTTGGTATGGATAGGGAAAAGTTCAACGCAATACCTAAATGGAAGCGCTTGAATCTAAAGAGAAAAGCAGAACTCTACTAAAAAGATTTTTTTTTTCAAATAAAAAAAAATGATTGTATTACAAGAATACTGAACTGACTTGCAAAAACAATTATGTTATGGATCCACCCAAATGATTGAATAATATGGCAAAGCTCTGAAAGCAATAGCAGTGAGAGTACACGCAGTCACATTTTGTAACGTTTTTTGATTGACACTTAATGGAGTCGTGCTTACAGTACTTTCGCGTAAAATTTTGTCGTGTCAACAAAACAACAAACGTATTTAACATACAGCAAAAGCTTCACCTCAAAATGTTCATGGCAGAATGTTACATTACACATACAAATGAGTTGTTCATAGGCAAATATCAATCTTATTACACTCGTTTCTGAGATCGGTTATTAGTTGTAGACTATCTGGGTTGTCACAAGTGTTAATTTTAATTTATTTTTGATTGGAGATATTTATTGTTTGATTAAATAAAGTCATAGTAGATATCACAGTGCTTGTAGCACACTTGACCATCTTCAATTTCAATCTTGGCAACAACATAGTCAGAGGTTGCAACCTGTCCTCCTTTATACTGATAGATGATGTACTTCAATGTCATTGTTTCTTCACAAAAATTCATGTCTCCAAGAATGTAAACTCCTTCAACATACGTGGACTTCATCTTATCATCTACAGTATCAGCCCACTCCTTGAGGTTCTTGTACTCATGTTTCGAAGATCCGTTGATGTAAAACGTGAATGAATGCTCCTTTGTGTAGATAAAATGAAGAGCTTCCATCAACGCTTCAAATGTCTTTGCTCGCGAAGCCTTAAGGAAATATTCCCGTACGCCAAGGATAACGCGCTCGCGCATTGTTGTAGGTATTGGTTTGAATGTTTCAGTGGACATGAGGTGTTGTGTTGATTAATCTGACGCTTTTGGTTTGAGGTTATGACAAAAAAGAATGAATTCGTGTCAATTCAATGGGCGGACAATTATTTTCACCGCAAACCTCCTGTAGCAGTCACTACAGCGAGATAAACTGATATACAAACTATCAGTTTTCTGACGTCAGTTTTTCTATCACGTGATTTTGTCACACATTATATCGGTGAGGTTGGCGGACAAATGCGCGGAAAGGGCTACTCTTGTTATACTCGAATAGTACAAAGATCATTGAGCTTGATTTTATGTTTGTTCGATTACAACCGTGTTGTATCGAATGACATCGCTAGATTACGTGTTTTAGCACAAAGGGTTACAGTTCTATAGTACTCTCGTAGGATTCAATTGTTGGCCAAAAACAGCGAAAAATGTTCCGTGCAGATTACAAAATACACGTAATGGGACAAAACAATATACCTTCTTTTACAAGCTTTTAAAGGAAAACTGTTGCTGCCAGGCGCTGTGATTCAAAAGCTTGAGTTTCTTAAAGATTTCTTTGTTTATGACTAATATCTTACACGTGGTTTTGCACTTTTTTTTGTGCAACACAAACTCGTAGTTTTAGACAAGTTTGGTTCATATGAAAGAATTTACATTTTTGCTGAGCTAGCTCGGCATACATAATCGCTGTGTTCCACATGTTTGTAGAATCAGTAACATAGTAAATTAGGCTTGTTAGTAGGTATTAAACAGCGGGTTTCGTAAGAACTAGAGCAAGCACTTTCTAGCTCATTGGTTCTTTATGATACAGAAGGGTTTTTTATGTTTTAGTTACTTTGTAGGGTTTTGGTATGTATTGTCTAGGAGCTTGAAGAAGCCTTTGCACAATACAGTAACGAATTAGCAAGTAACTTCGATCCTTCTGCTGTAGAGACTGTTGGTACATAGCAGTTGATAGCCATTGATTTTCCTTTAAACTTGTTGAGTTCAACAATACAAGGAAGAATATGATCTTCTTTCTCCACCTCCTCAAAAGTTGCCAATACCTTTCCTTCAGGATGAGGTGTACCTGTACTTATGAATCCTTCCATGTACGTCAAATCATCTGTGCCATTAAATATAAAATGATCTGATTCTTTGTTTTCAATCTTGAGAGACCTATATCACAAAGTTAACTTTACACCAGTCGTGTGGCAACTAAAAAGTTTAGTATCGTTAGTGCTTACTCATGTCGTTGTGTTTGAGATGATTCTTTAAACTGTCTTGGAACTATTGCACTCACTCCAGCTTTTTCCCAGGCACCACCTTTAACATCCAATGAATCAAAGGGTAAGATTATTTTTTTGGTATTTATAAAACAACATAAAAACGTGTTTCACGCTTACCAAAGTTTTCAGAACCTGAGCAGATTGAAAACACAAGCTGAATAACACCCACACCATCATCTATGAGCTCTTTAAAAACATCTCCCCATAGATCACGACCTAAACAAACATCACAACATATTTATTGAAAAATCACGTGCCTTTTGTCCATACATGATTAGTAGAGAAAATAATGGCATCATAGCCTCTTAATCTTGTGCGTAACTCTCCTTTGTCTTCTTTGTTTTTGAGCATCTGTTCGTGTAATATATCGACGTTCCTAAAACAAAAAATTAGACTCAAGAAAGCTGTTCGAGTTTCTTCACCTGACGCCTAACTTTTGCAAAGCTAAATGTACTAAATAAACTCCACCAACATTTTTGTTGTAACAGATAAGGAATTTTGAACGAAATAAGCACTTGAAGATGTGCATCCATGGATTCTATTAAAAATAGGTTATTTGCAGCGAATAAAGCCTGGCTACTGTTTTTATCGCATCTAAAGGTGTAACAGCGGCGAATAAGAATAATATTACGTACTACATCGTTAGGTAATTGATTTAGCGTATTTGAGTCTATAGGTACTGCATATTGCTTTCTACAGAATGCTTCTACGTTGCAAGAAACGAAATAGCGCCATTGATTACAAACAAGGCTCCAATTAGCGTAATCAACTAAATCAACGCAGTATGATAATATTTCGGCTACAATCTCTGGTATATCCATCCTTTTACGGGTGATGTGTTGGCAACAACTTCTGGTAGTTTAGTGAAAAACTACGTACTGTTTACTTAAGGGTCTTTGAAACTGGAACCACGTTTGGCTAGAGGCGGTCGTGGTACGGTCTCGGCTGGCTTTAAAAATTGCAGCCGCGAAACATACAGCTTCGAAACTCAGCAACAAAATCGTAGCTGCTTTACAATGTTTAAACTATTATTCTTGAGCGTGTATTTCTTGATGTATAACAACAGTGCATACAATTGGGTGAGACTATTGTATGTACATACAACATTAGATGGTCAGCTGGTTTTGACTCAAAAAGGAACTTTATAGCAGTTTTTGATTCTCACTATTTTACTGAACCTTGTCTAGACCACTATAACCACTTTTGCCATTATTGGATAAAGTAAGAATTACGTATTCATCGGTAATAAGTGTATTGGCTTTCTAACAAGTGACCAAATTGCCAAAAGTAAAATATTAATACAAAGCTCCTTTAGATTTGATACAGAAGGTTTTTTTTATGTTTTAGTTACTTTGTAGGGTTTTGGTATGTATTGTCTAGGAGCTTGAAGAAGCCTTTGCACAATACAGTAACGAATTAGCAAGTAACTTCAATCCTACTCCTGTAGAGACTGTTGGCATATAGCAGTTGATAGCCATTGATTTTCCTTTAAACTTGTTGAGTTCAACAATACAAGGAAGAATATGATCTTCTTCCTCCACCTCCTCAAAAGTTGCCAATACCTTTCCTTCAGGATGAGGTGTACCTGTACTTTTGTATCCTTGCATAGACTCCAAATCGTCTATACCATTAAATATAAAATGATCTGATTCTTTGTTTTCAATCCTGAGAGACCTAAGTTGCAAAGTTAACTTTACAGAACAACTTTTTTCCTTCTGTTTAGCCTAAATCTTACATGCATCTTTGTGTTGGTGCTTCGGAAAAAGATGATTCTTTAAACTGTCTTGGAACTATTGCACTCACTCCAGCTTTTTTCCAGGCACCACCTTTTCAAGAAATTTAATAGCCACATAAAAACGTGTTTCACTCTTACCAAAGTTTTCAGAACCTGAGTTGATTGAAAACACAAGCTGAATAACGCCCACGCCATCATCTATGAGCTCTTTAAAAACATCTCCCCATAGATCACGACCTAAAACAAACATCACAACATATTTATTGAAAAATCACGTGCCTTTTGTCCATACATGATTTGTGGAGAAAACAATGGCATCATAGCCTCTTACTCTTTTACGTAACTCTTTTTTCTTTTTTGAAGCTAATATGGTGTGTTTTTTAAGCATATCTTGGTGAAACACATCCACGTTTCTTCATGAAAAAATGAGATAATCTAATTCACTTATTTTTCATAAGTTTACTCGCCTGAAACCCAAGTTTTGCAAAGCTAAATGTACTGAATAAACTCCACCAACATATTTGTTGTAACAGATAAGGAATTTTGAACGAAATAAGCACTTGAAGATGTGCATCCATGGATTCTATTAAAAATAGGTTATTACAGCGAAATAAAGCTCGAATACTGTTTTCATCGCATCTAAAGGGTGTAACAGCAGCGAATAAGAATAATATTACGTACTACATCGTTAGGTAATTGATTTAGCGTATTTGAGTCTATAGGTACTGCATATTGCTTTCTACAGAATGCTTCTACATTGCAAGAAACGAAATAGCGCCATTGATGACAAACAAGGCTCCAATTAGCGTAATCAACTAAATCAACGCAGTATGACAATATTTCGGCTACAATCTCAGGTATATCCATCTTGTAAGGGTGATGTGTTGGTAGTGCCAAACGTGCTAAATATAGTGATTTCTTTGAACCGTTAAAAACGTTTCAAATGGCCTTTGTTTGGCTCGTGCGTACAAAATAACTATATTTTTTCGCAGCGCTTAAGCCGGTGAGTTAAGCGAAGTTTCGTTCTTAGCGACGGTTTTTGTGCAAAAGCAAAATGTCCCTTCAATCGCAGTTTAGAGAGTTTACTTCCAAATGTTACGCTGAGCAAGCCAAGGTTAGTACAAGTACCACTAAAAACATACTTCGTTAGTTTAGCGTTAACTCGCTTTCTGTTGCTTTAATAGTATTAATCACGTGTTATTTAGGCGTTTTTGAATGCTTATTGGAAAGAAGCTGAAGGTACGACAAAGAATCAAACTGTTTTCTTTTTTTAGCTGTTTCACGTGCGCGAAACGTTGTTAAACTCAAGTTTAGGTCAAGCTGAAGATGTTTGGAACTGGACACACAAGGTAACACCGAAGTTTTGTCTGTTATGTAGTAACCTTGTTAGTTCATTGAGCTTGACATTGAGAAGGAAAAAGAAGGGTAAAGAACTCACAACAGTTTTTTCTCCTTCGAAAACTACGAAACTCTTTTCTGTTTTAACCCCGTTTTTTGTAGGTGTGATGTCGATGAATTTACCGCCCATCGTTTTTTGGAAAGCCTTAGTACGTTAAATAAATGCAAAACAGTGAAGCGACAAAATCCGTTTTTAACCCTTTTTTTCTAGGCGAAACAATGACTGTAAAAGAAATGAGAGTCGCTCTTTCTGAAGCTGATTTGGATTTTAACAAACGTATTGCTCTCTTGGGTAAGTAGTTATTCGGTTTAAAGGTCTCGTTAACTAACATGTTGGTTTAGAGTACTGTCTATGGAAGTTTGACAAATCAGTTACAGACTTTGTTGCTCGTCCAAAGGTAACTCTATTGTTTATAAGTTTTGTATTTATTCTTCCAAGGGTGATCCTGAACAACTACGTAAAGCTGAAGAGATGTTGGCAGCTGTACAAAGACTTGTTGAAGAAGCTCAGTCAAAGGCTCAAGAAGCAAAAGCTAGAGCTGATGAGGCAAAGGTACACGCGCCTTGTATCAACGTTAGTCTAAAACGCACATTTCTAGCAAAAAGAAAAAGAAGCTGATGAAGCCGCTGCTCCATTTAGAGCTGCTGAAGCTGAACTCGCCACTGCATTAGCTGAGCTACAGGCACAATATACTTTATTTATTGGTACATACAACTAATCCGTACTGATAGGCACAAGAAGATGCGTACAATAACAAGAAAGAGGCTCTCAAAAAAAAATCCGAAGAAGGAGGTGTCGTTTCGAGAGGCAGAGCAAAAGCTGACTTGGCTCAACTCCTTGCTGGTACGTATTTCTTGTTAGTTAACTACAATTGTACATGGCCCTTTGTCTTACCATTATAACAGAGGATCCACTACCACTCCGTACAGCCAAGATCACAACTGAGGCTGCAAGAAAACGTGCCGAGAAAGCCAAAGAACCATTTGAAGTCGCTCACGCTAAAGCAATTGCTGCTCGTGAAGCTGCTGACGCTGCTGCTGTAGCCGCTGATGCGGCTGTAGATGAAGCTCAAGAAAAATTCAAAGAGGCTGAGGTGAGGAATCCTTGAAATATCAAATCCCGCTGTTTTTGCCTGACGTGATTTTTAGGTAAAATTCCAAGAGCTCAAAGACGCTGGAGCAGGTGCTGGTAATATCTGGGTAAGTTTCCATATTGCTTCTTAGTTGTATATATACGCTTTTTTTTGCAAAAAGCACAAGCTTGTGTTTACAGTACCTGATAACCTGAAACAATATTTTATTTTCGTTTTATGTGTTTTAATATTTCTTCTTGTTTAGTGGATGGAACGTGAAGTGACTGAAATGAAGAAGTACATGCCTTTGAAAAAGGGTGGTATTGCAAAGAAATAGATAAATTAGTACAGCTAGTTCAAGGTTTAAAATTGTTGTAAGGATTAACCTCTGAGTGTACAAGTTCTAAAAAATGGCAGAATACAGTTTTTTAGTTTTTATTTGTATTGTTATACGTCACGAGTCCAGAATGTCAAGCCGTAGATGGTACAGGTTCTCATCCAAATCTGCGGTCTTGCCAACCAGACTAATCTAAGTATTACATTTGTTGATGGCTAGTTGCAACCATAAACGTCTTATTACTCGACATTTGAGAACGCAGCTTAGTCGTAGAGACCCGGGTTAGTGCTTAACTTAATAAACTGAGTCGGACGGGTCCAAATCACGTGCAAGGTTTGGATTGAGCACTAATTTGGTCCGAAAATATCTAAAGCCTTGTAGTACTGACTTCAAACTAGAATTGTTTTTCGATACTTGTTTAATCACAGCAACAAAAAAACTTTTTTTTCTCAGTGAGTATTTTTACATCACATTGATCTGGTTTATAATTTAATTTATTATTTTTAGCGGTTCTTTGATTGGTATTATGTATATAGGTACACTGCTACGCTGGTATTTCTTTGTTATTTACAAGTGGTTTTTTTAACCGTTTTTTTTGTTTCAGAGAATACTACACTTCTTCCTTCCCTTCTTATCCTTTTTTGATTTCTTCCCCTTCTTCTCAGGTACAGTCCTTTTACGTATTAACCTAACAAGTTCAAAAAATGATTCTTCAACGTTCATCCGAGTCATCGCTGACGCTTCAAAAAAAGGACAGCGAAATTCTCTTGCTCTTGCTTCGCCTTGACTTGTTGAGACTTGTCGTTTGTCTTCAAGGTCAGCTTTATTTCCAACAAGTACCATAGGCACATTATCGTCGTCTTTAACCCTTATGATCTGATTCTTGAACTGATGGAGCTCATCAAGGGAGTGTGAGTTCGTGATGTCGTAAGTAAGTATAAACCCTGTTCCTGTTCTCATATACTGGTCTCTCATCGCGGAGAATTCTTCCTGTCCAGCTGTATCCAAAATATCCAAAACCGCTACTTCTTCGTCTATAACAACTTGTTTACGATAAGAATCCTCAATTGTGGGGTCGTATTCGTCAATGAAATGGTTTTGCATTAGCTGGATTGTTAGAGCTGATTTGCCTACACCGCCTCCGCCAACAATTACTAGCTTGTATTCAGTCATTTTACGGAGGAGTTGTTACCGTTTGTTGTACTGTTACTGTTTAATAACGTTTGAATTAACACAAAAACGTGATAAAACTCCGGAAGGTAAAAATAGAACTTTGAAGAAGAATTGTAGTGTTCTTATCGGGATAGCTTTTTGTTTTTCGTGAGGGTGTTTGTTGAATATTACACACAACTAATACTTAATTAGCGATAATGCAAGGCCTTTTTGAACTAATTATTGGCACAAGTCTATGTTGCCTTTAAATAGAATACCACTCTTCTTGCCAGGCATTATACATGGCTATAATAGCTTTGTACTCCCGATTCATCAATAAACAGCCTTAAATCTGATAGTTTCATGAATACCAGTTCGCATACTCCTTGGTCCTTTTATCATAGTTCAAGAGTTTCTCAAAAGCCAAGGCTACACTAAGCTACAATTTCAATTGTATGCCACAAATATTGCAACGTATGAGCGAAGATGGCTACTACGAGCGTATATTTGAGGGTACGATGTCAAATAGTTACAACGCTTTTGAGACAGTTTCAGAAATTCCGAAAGTTATGAAAAAATTGCTTGGACTGTCAGTTTATCCTCGGTACTGCATAAACGAATCGCAAAATGGTTTCAGTGACTATAATTATAACACCATAGCTACATAGGAAAAATAGCAATCGAAATGTAAGATGGTTCTGAGGTGAGTACAAACGTCTCAAAGATTCTCGAAATCCATTAAATACCAAAAATCAAAAAACTGTACTATTTCGAACTGTCTCAACAGCAATGCTCAACTAGATAACCAACAGGATAGAATCCATTCTTTTAACGTGTAAAAATATGCAATTACCTGACGGAAGTTTTACAAGCTGAGAATAAGTGTCCACAGACTTAAACTATTCACGAAGAGATACAAAGTCAATTTTCTTTTCTAAGAGCAACATTTGCTATCTTTCCTTCCAAACAATACCAACTATGTTATTGGGTTTTCTTCCTTTGGTAGATCTAATTAATCAGACTTCTCTTGGGTACGCGAAGTACAGTTTTTTTGGAATGACTGTTCTGTAGAGAAAGTGACATTTCCAGTTTCTTAATCTCTTTTTTTTCTTTTCGTAGTTCAATTCCACTTCTCTCATGTTTATTGTAGCAAACAAGCCCTTCACCTCGAAGACCTTGGGTGTACTCATCTGACTTGGGCATAGACCCTTGGTTTAGCGATTATCCAAAAGCCTCAGACAAATGCGTGTTCATTAACAACGGACTTGGGTATGGGTTTTTTGTCACAGTATCCGTTTGACCTCATTATTTATTTGTAGCACAAAAGAAACAAGGTGGTTCAGTTTCAAATGCTCAAGTATTCGATAACAATTCACTTTTTCCAGTTTGTGAATTTGATATAACGCCACCATCTCCTAAAACAACAGCTCCAACGACCATAGCACCAAATTCTACACCTTTCCCTCCCCAACCTTTTAGGTCACCTATATCAAATGTATGGAATGCCACTGTAAAGGATAAAGATAGGAAGTTAGAATTACTTGACAATGTGGATATTGAAGGCATGAACCTACACTAAAAAGTGATATTACTTACACCTTTTGTTTCATTTTTAGGAAACCTTGAGCTTCCTGAAGAGGCTACTATGTTTCGGACAAGGTGAGATCGCTTTAAATATAAGTAATTGCTTGGAATCTTACAATTGAAGCTACTAAAGATGTACGAAACAAGATGTTTGTTTTTCATCCACGTGTTTGGATTTATAGGCTGACTTTGTTTCTGTCTAGACAGAAACCGTCACATCTTATAGCTCAAGTTGCGTTGAAGTAAATCCGCTCGTAATCACACCTCCATGTAGAGTTGTACAAAACCAATTTTGGAAGAACAGCCCTATTGCTACGGTTTGGTGAAATTGGAGATGACAGCAACCGCATTGAGTGTAGTGTAGCATCTAAGTGGAGGTTGTCTATCATTCTCTTGCTAGCTGTCAACTGCTTTATCGCATTGTTCTGATAAATTGTCTTGGATGATTTATACATACTCAGTGTTTTCATTTTCCTTCGCTAGAATATGTTGTTCTTTCCTCATTGCAACTGCTTTATGTAATAAATTCTGTAACTTGCATGCATTGCCGCAAAAGTTCTAAATAGAGCCTGGTACAGGCGAGCTATTTGTACAACTTCAGATACACAACATACGCCTCGCACAGCTTACTATCCTTTACTTGGATCAACTTATTGGAGACCATCATGAAGCCTTCACCGAAATACGATGAACAGGTTTTTTTTTTAACAGGGTAGGGTAACCAATGGCTCCATTGCGCTGTATTATTCTTATACTTTAAGAACTCCGTAACCTCCAAATATAAGAACTTTTGGATCTCAATTACAACTTTATTCTTTTTTTTTTTCCTTCTACCTTTATGGTCTTTTTTTTTCTTATCCTTCGATGCACTGACGTTCCGGATCAGGCGCCCAACACAAAAAATATCTTGCTTGTTGCCTATGGCATCTCCCTTGGGTACTCGAAAAGTCCATAGGAGAGCAAATACAAGATTCTACACTACCACAAAAAACCTAAATAAAAAATCAGTTTAGTTTCTGGTTTTTCAAGTTGACCTACCTCTCCGTTATTTACCCATGACGCAGCGAAAATACCGTTCGATCCGCCATAAGCATTCTGTGAGGTCGATCCGGAACAGTGTGTTGAAGATCTACAGTCACAATCTCCATTAGGATTATAGCACTGACAAACATCTGTTGTGCATCTATTGTAAAAAAATTAGAAAGGCTTGTAACGCTTCACCCATAAGAAAAAGAAACAAGCTTGAATAGGCGTACGCGCAGTCATCACTAGTAATAGATCCTCCATCACACAATACAGAAAAAGGCTACATAAGAAACTGAGAAAACGTTCAACTGCAAAAGCAACTTTCGTTGCTTTGATAAAAAATAACGTACAGAACGGCTTGGAGATTGCGTTGTGGATGCCATAGAAGGAGGCGCACTGGTTGGTGGATTTGATGGTGGTGGAGTTGAAGCTGTTGGTGTTGATGTAGGTGGAACTGAAGTCGTTGGCGCTGAAGTTGGAACCACAATTTGAGAAGCATTATACCCGAATATATTCTGCTGATAGACATCACTCTGACCAGCAGAACCAAGTAAAGCAAAAATATTTCTTCCTGAAGCAATACGAACTGAAGGAATTAATGGTTCGCCTTCGAATGGTGTACTATCAATAGGCATTACACTATCGATACTGTAACCACCAATAACCTCTATATTAATAGTAAGTTATTGTATGTAAGAAATTATTGAAGGCACGTGCCTGCTTGTGTCATTGATACAAAGCTAAAAGTAAAAAAGTCGTTTCGTATTTCAATTGAAATTAATGGATCAAAAAAGAAGGTTGGGAATAGCTCTACGGATGTGATGTTTGTTATTGATCCGTCTCCTTTGATAGATATAACAAGATGTTGTCTACCAACAACCTCACGGTATGCAACAAGCCAGTAATCTTCGAAGCTCTGTAGGAGAAAAAAATGTTAAAAACAAGTCAGAATCGCTTCAACGCACTCCAAGCTCGTAAATGTCGTATTCTTCCTCAACTGCGAATATTACTTCTTCTGGTCTTACTTCATTACCTGATTCGTCTAGTACGTATAGAACAAGAGTTTGATTCTTAAGATCATCATCACGAACAGCAGCAACAATTTCGATATTGCCGTTTGGTTTTTGTTTTACTGTTGTTACAAGCGGTTGCATGTGACCCACATCATACTTTTGTACCACGTGACAATTACCGTTTGCAATCATTAATAAGTAAGGTATTAAATCATCTTTGCTAAACGCAGTAACAACAACAATATCGTTATCTGCATCAACAGCAAAACCGTCAACAAACTTATCATCAAAAATATCACAAAATTGAACATTAGAAGTATCATCCCATCTTCCAAAAACAACTTGGTTATCAGCCATTGTTTCATCGGAAACCATATTGAAACCAAATACAAAATAGCTATTAAATAATAAGAGTTAAAATAGAATATAATCTCCAGAGCACTTACTAATTCTCTGTTTTCGCAATGTGATCCAAAGGAAAGTATGTGAATCCTAAGTAAGATTTTTTAATTAAGTTCTCTTCAAAAAACCTCTTTTGAAAACAGTTCTAACGCACGTGCAATGTTGGTAAAAATCACGTGATATTTTTTTGGATAAAAGTGGAAAATATACTGCTACGTACCAGCTGTGTTGTCACCTACATTGACACGTTTCTGATCGCTCTCGTCTGTCCGGCTAGTAAGTTGTTTTAAGACTTGCATAGTTCCAGTTGGTGGAAAATCTGATTGCAAAAGAAAATAAGAGTCCATCGTCATTTGAAACGCAACGAATACTACAGTATCAGATAAAGGTGAAAAAGCATAAGCATTTGAGGGACGGTAAGTGGCATCTACCAAAGTAGCGCCACCACTCTCGGTAACATGCCACAACTGTTCAAAAGGGTAAGTTAAATGTGCATATAAAAAAGGAAAGAAAAGTTGGCCATCAAGATTTGACTCAACCTTCCTTTCTTAGAGTCACGTGCCTCGCTACCCATTATACCTGGCTTATAAAGAACAAAAACACCACCGCGTGTAGCACAGAAAGATGATACGCTCTCTTCTACGTCACCTTGTGTTCTAAAGCTATAAAGTAATGTTGCCTCTTCTGAATTATCCGAAGGAACGCTCCAGACTTCATCTATTGTTTGGTCTTGGTTTGGATCCCCTTAACATAGCATTAAAATGGCTAACCACTCCTATTTAAAATCACAAGCGCAATACTGCACGCCACGCGAGGAATATTATGACAAAACGGAGAAAAAAGGTATACTGGTAATTTGGTTTTACAAAATGAAAATTGCAATTCTACGGGCGTAACATACGGTATTGTTGGTTCCAATAGACTTGTGGAGGATATACGCTTTCGTCTATATCGAAAAAAGATATTAAACTTGAACCTGAACTGCGTGCGGCGAAGTATGGCGTAATATTAGCGTAAACATAGTGATTTACGCCAAAAAGCAGTAAAATAATTACGAGATGGCCAGGAGATATTGACATAGGCACGGGCCAAACAGAAAAAGTCATAGCTTGTCAATAATTACCGGAACTTCCAAACACGTGATTTGAAAATAACAAAAAAAGTAGAAAGTGAGGTAACTAGATTAAGTACTAACCACACCAGTGTGAAGTCAAGGCATACACACTGTGATACACTATGGCGAATGTAACTGCAATAATTGTTGACATGTAGTTTATTATTTTTAGTCAACATGCAAGAGTAGCAAAGTGTTTAAACGTTTAATAAGTTAAATAAAACGCGATTTCTTTGCGATAAAAAAATCAGAAAAAACTCTTCGCGTTTTGGAACGAAGCCACCTACTTTATTGGGACCAGAAGGTAGCGTAATTTAGTCTGTAATATTGCGACAGTGCGTGCACAACAAACATGAGGGAGATTGTGTCTCAGAACTGCACCACTTGGTTCTTTTGGCGCTTAGTACCACCAAGCTCGAACTTGTTACATCTAGAAAGGAGTCAGGTCAAAGCGACAAGAGGCAATGGTTCCGGTATTTAATTCATTAGCAAGTACCTTGGTAGTCTTTGCTTGTGGATACACTTGCATTCTGAACACTCGTAGTTTAGAAGAACCAACTTGTTAACTTTAGCTTTTTTGTTCGCAGCTTGCTTTGGTTTACATCTTCCGCCGTATCCAGACTTTTTCTTCTTGTATCTGCGCTCGCCTGTACAAAGAATATCAGATCTAGAAACCTCAGAGTGTGGAATTTGTACCTTGAGCTTTTGGTCTTGCTTTCCTACCCTTGTAGACAGATACCTTATGGACGGTATGTTTTTTACACTTTTTCTGACAGTATAGTCTTTTTTGCTTTGGATGGTTTACCTGCGGGTACAGTTAACGACTTTTTTGTTGAGTAGACTAGTAGTAATACGCACCATTGTTTTGGGTTTATGAATACTTGTTAAGGGTCTTAAACTGAGTAATAGCTTTGAATGATTCAATGAATGCCTCAGCATTCTTTCTCAAATTACGTTTCTCGTGATCTTCTTTCATAATAATTTCGTAATTTTCTTAGTTGAAGTATTTATCCGGTTGCGCTTTTGCAATCGTATACACGTCAGAGCTTGCATACCAATAGGTGTTGGAGCAATGCAGTATGACATGAATGAAGGTAAAATAATTCGAAACTAGCTGGATAGTCCCAGCCCACCGTTACAAAGCGTACAGAGTACCCCCCCTCTAAAGCAAATACCCTTCTCTGATTTAACCGTTTTTCAGCATGTTTCTCTCGCCCAGAAACGTTTTATCACGTGAATGCTTCAGTTTACAATGTTTATTTACAAGTTTTTTTTTAGACAATAAAGCTGAACCAGTTTAGTCTCGATGACGACGATGACCTATGTAATAATTATCAGCTTGTTCGTACTCTCTTCAAGTTAAACAGTACGCACGTGAACTAGATTTTGAGGTAGATGTATATTTATCTTTGGTACGTCTTTCTCGTTTAAGTTTCCTGCTTGAAGTTGTTCGTTTTGGATCTGAATCAGCCAAGTGTGCTGTCCATAAATACATGTTCCTCTTTTTTATCCAAGAACAAGTCGCAACAACATACGGACGAAATGTTGTAGATGTTTTCAGCTGACAGAGTTGCTCTAAAAAGAAGTGAGACACGTGCAAACATCTTATCTTGTACATGTACAACTCACCTTCGCTCTTCATGTCAGTGCACAGTGTCATGTTCGCAAGCTTATTAAAGGGACGCCCAATCAATTGACGGCTTGAATTACGTGTTACTATATAATAACAGCAAGTTAGGGGTGAAGACTTACTCGACAAGTTTTTTAAGAGTTTCATTAGTGTAGACAATTAATCCTGCGCGAGAGATTAGACATATCGCCACATCTGAGTTACTCTGCTCTGTTAACATAAACTGATCCGAAACGGCGCTTATACGGAACTCAAAAACTTTACCAGCTTTCAAGTGACCTCTAAAAAAAAACCAATAAATAAATCGGAAACAAGCAACAGAGCTCCAACGTACAACACGAGTCCAAATTCTTTTTGATCGTCGGCATTGAAAACAGCACCTGACATTGAATCGGCTACTAGACTAAGTTCGATAGGATCAAGTTGTTCTTGTTCAGGAAAGAACGTGACAGCTCTAAAAACATCAATAAGAGCAAGAAAAAAAAAAAGAAGAAAGCACATTGAGCTTTATACCTCGTAAGCATTGTTTCTCTTGTATCAGTACCAAGAATATATACCATCATTGTATCTTCTCCATAGTGTACTTTAACAACAAAACGAGCTAGAAGGAAATATAAGCTTCTCATTTTCTTGTTTTTTCGAAAAGTGTACATAAACTCCGTGGTGTTTTCCTCTTGTCTAAAAAAAGAAGCATCAGATTTTGTTGTTAACATTAAACGGCTTGAGCAGGCTCTTGCATTTAAAGTCTTACTTGGCTGCTTTTTTAGATTCTTAATGTGTACTTCCATAACCTTTGCTGATTGTTTGTCCATACCAACACGTTTTCGAAGCTCCTTTTTTCCTAAATGTTGTCAGCCCCTTCATTAATGTCGTAAGAAAATTTGGTTGTAGCAAAAAGAAAAAACAAGTGATTTGACTGTCGTGTTACTCCGGCAAGGTTGTTTTGATATAACAACGTACTCATTTTACAAAGAGTACGACCGTTAATGTTAGCACCCAGAAAAGTCGGAGAGTACATCCCCGGATCTCTAGCACCAACCCACATTGCAACATCTTCAGTTGACCACAGCTTTGGTTTGTTTATAGTTTGCTTTACAAGAGTAATATCTAGCTGTATTCCAACAAAATGAGTGATTGTTGTATCATCCTCCGGATCAGCTCGGATACCCATCATCTCAAACTTATTCCAGAAAGGTACGCCATCCTTCCTGTAATTCAACAACTCCTTCAAAAAAAAAGAACACAATTAGAGAATTTTGAAACTTGTTCGTCTAGTTAATAATGATTATCAAATAAACACGTACCACTGTTATTCTTTCTCCTGTAACAAGCGCATCTCTTATCTTCTGTACATCTTTATCATTTGTACTTGGACCTTGTAAGAACCTACAATTCTTCCCAACAATCTCTTCATTAGTATACAACGTGAGTTTTTCGAATGCCGCTAATTGTAATTAGAATATATTAGCTGACGATTTAGATCATTAATATCACGTGATGGCACGTAATTAAAAGCCTAGAGAATACTCACGGTTTGAATAAACGATCGGGTTGTCAGGTAGCCGAAAATCTAAACATCGACAACATTAGCCGATAAATGACACTAGTTCGCTCTTGTAGTCTGAAGGTTATCTACGTACCTGTCACCAGCATGCTTTCCTTCATAGACGCCAGGTCTGGGTATTGGGCAATAGCATAGCTCTCGAACGATTCCCACTCTTTTGTAGTATCATAAGGACGCATGTGTTGCTTCCTGTTTCGTAACAACTTTAAACTAAAAATTACATTGAGTTTAATTCAAAATAATACTTCGTTTCGCAATGGTACATACATTTGTACAGAAAATATACGTACAACAATAAATACAATCAATAACAATGGGTTTTAATTTCCATTCTATTTCAGTCTTGTCGTAATATCGTCGGGTTTCAAAATATGTCAGAAAATAAAGTCCATACTATTTAAAACATAAATCACGAACACGTGCTACCATGACGCCAAGCCCTTTCAAACTCTAATTGAAAGAATTGAAAACCTTCAAAAAAAAACGGTTTATAACCAGCGGAGTTTACTCCGTAAACCGCTTGTGACTTTAAACTAGTTTACTATTAATACCTCCAAAAAAAACTGCAAACACGCTTACCAACTGTGGAGGAAACGCAACAAATTATGGACGGTCTACTGTATTCAGGGCCTTTAGCTAGCAGCAAACTGGGCTAAAATGTGAAACAAATAAAACAGTTGGCACGTTGCCTGGGCAAAATCTTATGACGTCATAAGTAAACAACCAATAGGTCAAAATTTATGCACCCTGCCGTTCTTACAACGTAGTACAGAAAGCTAAAGGGTTCCAGACAAAGCCTTGACTTCGATAAACGAGTATGTGTTTATTAGAGGTTACTTTATGCAATTAAGCACTGCAGGACACCTTTTGAGGTGTAACAGCGTAACAATGTCCACTAACAGCCCAAGTGTTAGTATTTACTTGTACCTTACACACTTTTTGCAAAGCTTTGTCAGGAGTTTTGTATCTATAGTTATTACAAAGACCGTAAGTGCGAAGAGTCACTCTAGCAATTTTTCCATAAGCCACTTTACAAGCGAGTTGATTGGCACGTGTAGGCTGTCTGTGTTGGCTACCACCTGCACCAACATAATTTCTTCTATCAAGAGTTCCCCTCACGTAATTGGATGCCACTCTTATAATCCTGTTTATATCGTTTGCGTTCCATTGAATACTACAGTACTGATCTTCAAAAGATGAGGAAGATGTGGAAGCTACATATTAAATGAGGAAACCTCACAAAACACAATCCAAAAATTATTGTATCGTGCTTTTAGCACTTTCTGTTAAAACAAGTATGTACCTGTATACTGTGGTCTATTTTGAATCTTACGACTGACACGTGAAGTATAAGTGCGAGGGTTAGCAGCGATTGCTCTATCGCTTTGTGCTATCACTAAGGGCTTTGGACTTAGTACTATTTTGTTGGAAAAGTAGTTCTTTAAAAAAAAAACATAAAAAGACCGGTGTAGCTGCGTACGATTGTTAAAGCGGGTTTGCTGGCTGGCAGCATCTCTACGACATTCTTCGGCAGCATCTGTATAGCCCAGAGAGCTTTTTTCAATAGTTCCACCATTGACTAGTGCAATAAGACCCCTGTCGCCTTTTGAACCTTGTAGCGTTGCTTCGAAGCCTGCATTCTTTTGGCAAGTCTTGGTGTAATCGGTGTATTGTCTATACACGCCTTCTACTTCGATTTTGTATTCGGAATCTAGTGTACACTTGTTGATAGTTATACTAGTCTCTAGCTTCGCAAAGCGGGATGAAGCCACCAAGTTTGTGTTGTCCCTTGTAATTGCAGCAACTGCCCATGTCTTAATTCTTGATTTGAGGTAGCGAGCGCAGGCGCTTAGACGTTTTTGGCCGTAGGAGTATTTTTTCCAAGGGCGTGCGCTTATGCATACAGTAATGCATAGTAAAACCAAAACAACAGTTGTTGCACGCATTGTTAGTGTTTTGTGTTTGTTTGACTACAAAAGGAACTTTCCGTTTATAAAAAGAAGAAAGCCTTAAGACTGCGTCAAATAATCCTATAACACGTAGTGAACATATTTTAAACACCATTTTAACAATTCACCGTTTCTAATCAGTGTATGTTCATATAACACCTCAAAGTAGGAATGTACAGTACCAAAACCGAACTTGAGTGTCATAAACGCGTAATTGGTTGTATCTAAAACGTGGAAAACGTGATAAAAAAAAAGTCGAAAATTTATTGATTTTCAAGCCTTCATGAAAGCTTCAAAGCTTTTAGAACATTATCTTTATCCTCTTGGAATTGAAACTCAGGTATAACATACTCTTTAAAGTTCTCTGGGTCCATCAGACGTGGGTGTAGTTTGATAGCAGTGTCAACTGTAGAACCACCTAGGTAATAGTAGATTTAGCACTCGTTAATGCGTAATGAGACGTTACCGTAACGTTGAACACGAATTAGTTCTGCGACTTGCTCCTAAGAAAAACGGTTATTTTACTCTCGGATTGCATTAAAATAGCGTTGAGGGTTGGTTTTAGGTGTTTTGTTTGCGTGATGTCAAATTATATTTAATTCGTACACAGTAAACGCTGTGGGCTCTCGAAGCGGCGTTAATTAAGCGCAATCTATCCTTGTCATTGTGTTGGCTACAAAAATCGTTATCAACCGCTAATAATTAATACAACTAACTTATCGAGTTGCTCACATAGGTCCGCTAACTCCTTATCCGTTAATATTGGCAGTTTGGCCTGTTTTCGGTTAGAAAAATCAGTACAAGTATTGTATTCACGCGAGCACCTTATCTGGTTCCGGTATGTTCAATTCCATGCGATAGTATGGTCTTGTAGTTGAGTGAAAAAACGACGAGATTTGACGGAAATTTTATTTCTTTGTGTATTTGCGCTAATAACCGCACCTTCGCAATGGCCAGCCAAGCTAACCAAAAATCAGACCAACCAAAGAAGCCGCTAACTAAAAATGAGCAACTTATTGAGGTGATTGTTAGATTTATACTCACTGATTCCTTATGTTCCCTTGTAGGCAGTTCAACTAGGAAATCAAATTGTAGTTGAAGATTTGATTAAAAAAAAGGGCGCTGACCCAAACTACGTATCAGGTACGCTCGCTACGCCAATCTTTATATGGCGTAAAGCTCCTGCCACCTACTTTGTTCCAACTGCTCTTATTGTCAATTGAAGCACCTAAGAATCTACTATTAACACCTCTCACGCATGTTAAACAATTTTTTAACTGATTGTGACATGTTTCAGTTTACCAAATTACTAAAACCTCCCTAGGAAAGCACAACCCGCTTCGATATGCAGTATTACGTGCATTCTTTGGTATTGCAAGGTTTCTTATTGAACAAGCTGGAGTAGACCCATCAAAGGATGAGCGTGTTATGCATCTGGCTGCAATGGCAGAGATTAAACATAAAAACGTACGATAAACCAAAGAGACGATGAACGAAAACCGTCAAATCTTTTTTTTTTAGCATCACAGCTAAAACGCCTTAGATGTTCCGTTATCTAATAGAAAGAGGTTGTGATATTAATAAAGTTGATGATATACTTGGTACACCACTTATGCTTGCGTTACACGATGGTAAATCGAACGACTTTGCGAAATGGATGATCACAGAGTTCGGTACTCCTTTGTTCTTTTTTTTTTTTGGGACTGATTTTTTTGATTTCTCATTGAAGCTTTGTTGTGTTTGTTAATGGAATGTTTATAGGCGCTGATCCTTCTATTCACTCTACTATCGGTGAAAAGAGTTCAGCTTTGCATAAGGCTGCTGGAAAATGCGCTCCTGAAGTTGTTAAATTTCTTTTGGATCATGGCGCTAAATCTCTTGTAAATGCTTCAGATGCTCAAGTATGTTTTCTTTTTTGCAATGTCTATTAACTAGTTAATAACGATGATGTCTCTGATACCATTTAGGGATACACGCCTCTCACGGCAGCTTGTTTGTCGCGTCACAGACACAAAGACGAGATTGTAAGAATGCTCATCGAAGATTATGGTAATTTGTTTTAACGAACAGAACAACTATTCGTGTTGTTCACACGTATTAACTTTTTCTTTCAGGTGCTGATATTGATCATAAAACGAGCTATACTGCATTATTTCTTTTGGTTCAGCATGGTATGACTGAAACAGCCGACTTGCTTCTCAGCCATGGTGCAAATCCTAACATCAAAGACGACGTATGGTTTTTTTTAAAAAGATTTTGTTTCTGAAACCTAACTCATAGTTTAGGATATGCAATGCTCTCCAATGCATATTGCTGTATCTAATAACTTAATGCAAATCATTAGACTCCTTCACAATAAAGGCGCTGAAGTTAACTGCAAGGACAAACGTGGTATGTGGGAGCACTCCTTTTTTTTTTTTTTCATTTTCAGGGTTTTTTATCATTAAAAACAACTCACGTCTTTGTCTTAAGGTTACACACCTCTATTCATGGCTGCTTCGGAAGGATATACAGAGTGTTGTAAGTTTCTTGTTGATCGTGGAGCAGAAGTCAATTATCAAGCGCCAGATGGCACCTATGCTATTTTCCATGCAGTAAGCTACAAGATGTTCTTGCGCCTTGTTTTCTTAAGGAATTTTTTTAGGTTACTTCTGGTAGAATACAAACAATAGGCTACCTTCTCGAAGCTGGTGCTAATGTAGATTTTAAAACTAATGACGAAGAGCCTATATCTGCCAAAGAAATCGCAGAAAAAGTGAGTTCTTTTTCTTCGCTAGTTTTTTTTGGTTAACTTTTCTTTGTTAGGAGGAGATGGAACCTATTGTTCTTATGATGAATAGCGAGTATAAATCAATGTCTGAAAAGCTAGAGAGATCTTCAGACCTTAAAGATGAGGGTAACGTATTTTTTAAAACAAAGAATTACCAGTCAGCTGTGAACTCGTATTCTGAGGTATGTACTAGTATTTTCTTTATGTCTAGATTTCTCATGAAGTGATTCTCTGTTTAGGCTCTTATTCTTCTACGTGTGACATGGAACTTGACTAAACCTCAAAAAGATACTCTTAGAGGCCTTAAATTATCGTGTTTCAATAACATTGCTCAGGCTTGTTTGCTTACAGGTATGAAGTATTTCTTCTTCTTTTTTTGATCTTCTTTCGTTTTTTTTCTCGTCTCACTCTTGTTTTCTAGGTGATAATGAAGGTGCTTTAACATCGAGTGAACAAGTGTTATTGACAGAACCAAAGAATTTGAAAGGTAAGCTTCAGGACAAGAGGTTTTCGCGAATGTTTTTTTTTACTGTTTTTTAGGTCTGTACAGAAAGAGCCAAGCACAGTTCAACTTGGGTAACTTAGTTGATGCTAAGAAGACTATTGTAAAAGCAATCAGAGCACATCCAAAGAATAAGCTATTGAGGACAATGTACGATAAGATTGTCGAAGCAAAAAAGGCCAAAGAAGAAAACAAAGAGTAAAAAACAAGTTTTTTTTTTGAAATAGTCTATCATTTCCTCCACGCAAAAAAATGAACTTAGACGCTACACGTGGATTAAAAGTAAGGTGTATGCGCGTTTAAGATAACGAGCGAGCAAGCTTAAAGCATTGATTTTGTTCGAGATAGCGCCAAATCTTGACCAACGTGTCAACGTTTTGAATCGATGTTCTGCATAACAACAGCCGCGACAGCTGCGCTGTAGTTGTTTCACAATTGTTTTTTTTGAAAGTTGTAAACTTTTCGTCTACTGTAGTTTTAAACCGTATTTATGCATGCATTTACCACTACTATATGAAGCCGTACGCTGTACAACTAAACTAGCTCAAACAAGTCATCTCATCGCAGATGGTCAATAGATTTAATTCAAACTTTTTGTCACTTCGCTTTTTTAAATCCCCGCGATCGGACAAATGAGTGGAGAAGTAGAACCAGAGATACCACGCGCTAGGCGTAGAAGTATACCACGTAAAGCCAAGACAAAAACGCTTATTAAAGCGGAAGCGACCAAGAATACTGTAACACCGCGTGTGAAGTCAAAGAAGAAACGCAGACGCCAGGAGGAAGAAGGTAGGGGCATTCTTTCGTTCACACTTCAAAAAAAACTGCAGCAATTACATCGATTGCGTTTAAAGTTATCCTAAACGCTATTTTAGATGTCAAGGATGTGAGTTTCACGCCCAAAAAGAAAGCTAAAACGAAAGTTTCCAAGACAAGCGCCCGTAAACATAAAGCTCATCTGAGCTACTCTAAAACAAAGTCTCAGACATCCTTGGAGTTTGTAGATGATTCTTTTTTTGAAGGCGATTCTTTGTTCGAGGATACGGACGTTAAGACTGAGAAGAAAGAGGTGAACGACTGGGAAGGTATGTAAACTAGAATGTTACGCGGGTTTTAAAAATTTTACGCGCGATTACTGAGTTAAGTTATGTTAGCTTAAAAAAATCTTCTGTTAAGTCTCTTTTCTGCTTTATCTAACGTTGCTCAGGTGAAGATGCTGTTGATGTTGATGATAAAACACTCGATAAAATGTACGTAAAGGTCAAACGGTGTACACGTGATCGTCACGTGATTTATGGTTTTTTTACTTATTTTGTTGCTTGCGATTTTTTTCATTCAATTGATGTTTGAAGTACTTCATTAAACACTGTTCTTGGCTTGGAGTACTTGAATGTTAACTTTTTTTTTGATAATAGTGAGCAACAAACAAAGAAAGACATTAAACGACAAAATATCAATAAATATTGGAAAAAACGTATTGTATCTTGGCAAAGTTCACGTGCTTTACATATGATTCATATGAGAATGATTATTCAATACTGTCAAAAGTGTAGCGGTTGGGCTGATGACTCTTTAGTTCAGGTAACTAATTTCGTTTGTTCACTGTTTTTGTCAGTAAATTACACTGAACGTTCCTGTTCGCTTTAATTGTGTACTTACCTACTTTTATAGTGTTCTATGTATTCACTACTACCAAAACGAATAACAAAGTTATTCGAGAGAAACACTAAAATAAGTGCAAAGGTAACAGCTCTTACAAAATGGTTTGTTGAACAATACGATATTGATAGAACAAATGCAAAAGCCTCAGGCTTTTCACCACTTGTCATTGATGATCCCGTACGTTACACAGTGTTTATAAAAAGAACACATTTGATTATCACGTTTGTCATTTCAAATCACGTGCGTTAGTATTTATTATCCATTAGGAAACTTTTAAAGACTATAAGTCCTTAATGAACATTTCCGAACTTATGGATCTCATTTCATGTGACGCAGTGACAAACAAGGTTGCTTGCATTGTGCGTGTCTATTATAAGTGAATGTTCTCTCTTTAATGTTTGTGTTTAGTTATTCACTGCGTTGTGTCGTAGTGTAGGGTTGTACACTCGGTTTTGTGTTGTGATGGATCCTTGGGAACCTGCTGGATTAGAAACACAACAACGGGCAGTTGCTGATACTACTGTATTTAAAGGTAAGCTTTGTTGTTACTTTTGTTCTTTTACTATTCAATAGTTTTGTTTTATTCATCTTACATTGTATAGAATTAGAATGCTGGTGTGAGATTTGGATTCCAAAACAGAGGAAATGGAATTGTACGTGACAAGTTTTCGTGATTTTATTTTTGTTTGACTTTTGAAGTCAGTCTTGTCATGTTTTCTTTGAATTGTTAGTTTTGATTGAGTGTTAGACTTTATTAATGGCTTTTTTATTTTAGGTGTTCATTTTGGGTCGAAGAAGGTTGGTGACCCAGATGATATATGCATGATACAACCATCAACATCTGTGAGATATATTTTGGGATTTTCGCCTTTTGAAGTCAAAGATATTACACCACGCTATGTTGATAATTGGGAGCAAGTCTGTTTGTACGTTGATTAATTCAGTACTTTGGTATCGATTATACCTTTTTTGTTAATACATTGGTGAACAGGAGACGACATATTAATCAAGATTCTGTCAAGAAGTTTTTGGAAGAAATAAATACACCTTATGATAGATGCTTTAACTACTTGGTATGTTGGATCGTTATTACGTTAAGAATAGATTTATTTTATTGAGGCGTATTAGTAATAAGATAAATTTAGGCTATACTTAAAGAAGAGGATGAGCAAATTTATCAGAAAATAATTAAACAACCTTTTCCAAGAACAGAAGCAGCTTGGAAGAAAAGCCCTCAGTACGTCTTTGTTCTTTATTTTTTGAGACAAAAACTGTTATGATACTTGGTTGTTGTATTGGTTTTGTCCTTAGTATATTTGTACGTAATTTTGTTTGTAACGTGTTGTTCTTTAGGTTTGTTTTGGAGAAGCATATTTCGACTTATTTTGATGTTTTTCCAAAAGATTCTCTTGGAACGTTTACTGATTATACAAAGAAGGATTGGCATATATACCCAAGAAGAAATATGCAAAAGCTTCATAGTGAGATGTACTGGCTTCAAATAGGCCGTGTACCAAAGGTAAATTCTTGGAGGCCGTCCTTAGCTTGTTTCGCTTTTTTCTCATTTTTTTCTTTAAACAAGTCTAATGTGTACGCTTTTTAGAAGGGAGAGAAAGCTTACATAATAAAGAGAAAGATGACCAGGAAGAAGAAAGGAGTTGATCCTGATGCAAAGTATGATTATAAGTACTATGGTTTATGGCAAATGGAGTTATTCAAGCCAAAGCCTACTAAAGACGTGAGTATTTTTTTTGAAGAAGATACCATTTTGTTTTCCTTTTTTTTTTTTCTGTTGATTCTTATCTTTGAGCGTAGGGTATTGTACCAAAGAACGAACACGGTAATGTTTATATGTTTATACCTCAACAATTTTTACCACCTGGCGCTGTACACGTCAAGAATGAGTACAAAGGTAACGTTACTTTTTGTTTGTTTGTTTTTTCTTGGATTGGCTGATTTTTTGTAAGGTCGCCAATGGAGGCTTAAACGAATATGTGAAAAAAATAATATAGATTTTGGTATGGCCATGGTAAGCATATTTATCTACTATAGTAGAAAGTAACACAAGTAATTCAGCATGAGATTTGTGTTGATTTTTGAGGTAGAAAGAAACTAATTTTTATTTTTCAGATTGGTTGGACACATGGTCGTTATATTGCACCTCAGTTTGATGGTATTGTGATTGATAAAGGTAACATGGAAGTACTCCTTCATGCAGAAGCAGAAATGGAAGCTAGAAAGATACAGAGACAGAAGAGAAAGGAAAAACGTGAGCGGGAAGAACGTGAAAAGAATAGAAAGAAAGATATTAAATTAAAGAAAGAGCTAAGCAAGTATAAGACTAGTGAGAAGCCTTCTGCTTCTAAGAAGAATAGTAAGAAGCGTTCAGCTGTAGTAAAGAACGAAACAAGACCAAAGAAAAAACTTAAAAAGACAACAACAAAATCATAAAAACTTTAAGTACCTGCCTGTTGTGGCCTTAATTGTATTTCTAGAATAAACCCTTTCCCCCAAACGCCTGCTCTGTTATTATTGTACGAAAATAAGCAATTGTTGTAAAAGAGAAGCTAAGCATTGTATACATCTTAGTTAGCCCAATGCACATTCAGAAAATGATTTGTAAATGGTACTTTCTCTCATTACTCATTAAACTGTACAAGTAATTGCGCCTTGTTATCCTTTGCGTAAGCAACCTCCACGTGTTTGTCCGCCCATTCACACCGATATAATGTGATCATTAATCACGTGGCCAATATAGTTCCTAGGGCTTGTCCTTCAATTGAAGGAGTTGCGGTTAAAATAATAGCCCGCCGATTGACACGAATTCATTCTTTCTCACAATCTTATCAATCCAACAAAACCACTCAAGTTCATCACATCAACAGCTCATGTCCACAGAATCTTTCAAACCAATACCTACTACATTGCGTGAACGCGTTATACTAACAGCAAGAGAATATACTCTTAAGGCTTCGCGAGCGAAGACATTTGAAGCGTTAATGGAAGCTCTTCACTTTATCTACACAAAGGAGCATTCATTCACGTTTTACATCAACGGATCTTCGAAACATGAGTACAAGAACCTCAAAGAGTGGGTAGATACTGTAGATGATAAGATGAAGTCCACGTATGTCGAAGGAGTTTACATTCTTGGAGACATGAATTTTTGTGAAGAAACAATGACATTGAAGTACATCATCTATCAGTACAAAGGAGGACAGGTTGCAACCTCTGACTATATTGTTGCTAAGATTGAAATTGAAGATGGTCAAGTATGCTACAAGCATTGTGATATCTACTATGACTTTATTTAAACATCAAGCACTTAAACAATAAATCATGTCTTGCAGAATTCTCTTGTTTTATTCATACCCGTTTAAGTCGCTTTTCGGGAACAATTCGCTAAACACCGATAGCTTGCATTACTGTATAGATGATTGTTGTACCCTAACGCGTTGATGTTGCAGATGGCAAGGTTGTGTGCGACTGAAGCCGAGGTGATGGCAGGTTGAAAAGCACTGCTAAGCTTACTTCACACGTGAATCTTTACTTTGGCAGCATGAACCTTAAAAAGAACGTCTTGTTGACATCTTTGTCTCGAAAGGTAAAAAAAGCTGTTTCTCTTCAGCCAGCTTTTTTATTGTATCAAAAATACCTCCTGGAGCACACGCCTGCGGCTCACAATGCATTGTTCTACATAGTTTCTTTGGGTATAACAGCGCTGAAAGCACAGTTTTTGTTTGTAGTCCATCAACAACATTACACTGCCACCAAGCTAGTACAATAACAAAGCACAATCATCAAGGCAAACAAATACAAAAAGTTCTTTAATAAGTTACTACAACAAATCAAAAAAGTTGCTTGGTAATTCATCTATTGTAGTGTTATAGTATTGTCTTAATTCATCAACAAGGGTGGAACTTGCTAGAAAATTAATAACATAACCGACCTTACCATAATGACCACTTCTGCCAACACGTGCTATATATGTATCAAGGCCATAAGACATACTATAGTTTATAACCAATGATACTATAGATACATCCATACCATCTCTCAATACATAATCAGTGGCAAGCAAAAACCGTGTATCACCTCTTCTGAACTTCTGTAAAAAAGTAATATTAGTTTAAATTGCACAAGTTTCTGGATATTTTTCTTTCAGCCTTTGCGTATCAGTTTAAAATAGCTTGTTTCAATAAATAGGCACAGTGATGGTTTTTATAAAAATGCGTTTTAATTTACCTCTAGTGGCACTTTCTTTTCGTCTGCCATCATACCGTGATGAACACAAGAAATCTGTTATATAAAATTTTAGAAAAAATGTGAAAGAAGACTTGCGCTAAAAGTAGGAACTTACTGGGTACTCTTTTTCAAGCTGTTGAGCAACATGGTTTAGACGCCTTTGAGAGGTAAAATATATAATAACTTGAGCCGATGTAGAAACTGAGCATTCCAATAAATCAAGCAGAATATCAAGCTTGTCATTATCATTCTGAACTTTGACATAAAATTGCTTTATCCCCTTTCTCAACATTAGTCATACAAGCAACATCAAATGTTGTTTAAACAATGACAACACTAATAAACGTACCTCAAGGGATAATTCTAAATGAGGTGGAGATCCACACTTAACAGCATTTCGTGTGTACTTTTCAGAAAAAGCTTCAATTTCAAGTGATATTTTATCATATCTTATGACAACTTGTATGTGAGGTGGAAGCTTTGAAATAATATCTATTACAGTACTCTCAAATCCCATATCTAATACTCTATCCAAAGAACCAATACAAAATATTTTAAGCTGTGAAAGGTCCAATACCTAAAAGAATCATTCAGTTGTAACAAATTGTCATTTTTCCAAAAAAAGTACCTTAGACGAAAGATCGTTTATCCTTCCAGGTGTACCAAAGATCACGTGGACTGTATCTTTAAGTGCTTCAAAATCCTTTCGTATTGACGATCCTCCACAACAACGAGCTGTTTTAACATCTGTAAACTGAGCTAACTTCAAAAACAAACCAGCAACGTTGTATACATGCTCACGAACAGGACATATGATGACTGCTTGCACGTGTTTTTTTTTAGTATCAATACTATTTAGAATACCAATTAGATAAGAACCAACGGATTCACCTGAGAATTCCTTTTCTATAATGACATCCGAGCCTAAACGAAGTGAGTTTTGAGGAAGTTGAGAAAAAAGAAGGTTGAAACTGGCTTAAACGTTTTAAAAGCGAGCGAATCCACCATTTTTCGTGTATTTTGTGCAAATACAGGTGGTTTCGCACCGTCAGTTATGTTTTTTTGAAAAACTGAATTGCGCATTAAATAAAGGACGTGAGAGAACTCTGTAGATGGTATTTGTGCGTACCAGAGCTAATGGGAACTATTACTTGCTGTTGAATGTCAGTAGGTTTTTCATAGCCATAGCTGTATATTCCCCTGTAGCTTGTTACGCGTTTAATGTGTTTTATGACTATTATTACCTTATAACTGTATCTTGTAGATTGAGATCGTCAAAACATTCGTACAAGGGCTTACTTTTGCTAGATATGTTTATATCCATACTGCCATAACAAATTGACAACGAAACATCATCGCACCATAACTTAACAGCTCTAAATAAGTGACAACAGAAAAAAGAAAGAAAATGCACCTCAGGCCTGGTGTAATAAAGAACATCAAGTTTTTGTTAACGCCAACAAATACAACGTTAGATATCTCAAGTGTAAGGTGCGGATGGGTAATTAAATACAAAGCTGGGCCAACATCATGTGTCCTAGTTGGAACATCTCTAATCTTTTCTTATCAGCTACTAGATATTTGAAATGGAAAGCACTATGTGTACACAAGCGCCCAGAGAACATTACAGCATCTAACTATGAAAAAGACTTGCACGGCCAAGACCAAAGGGCAACATAAGAAAGAAACTAACTAATCCAGCCCACGTAGATTAATTTCATAATGCACTATGTAGCAATTTCACACGTTCAACTGTCACATGAGTGCATTGCTACTACCAATATGGTAATAAACTGGTCTGTTGTCAACTGAGCGTCATCTGAGACGTTCCAGTGAGACAATAACTTGATTACATCATTCACTTAACCAAAACTTGTTTGGCTTTCCTTGACTCAGTTTCTAGTTCTCTTTACAAGCACATTTAGACCCATCGTACTATATAACATGAAGCAGTATAAAATAGCTATCTTAGGAGCAGAGGGAGTAGGAAAATCTTCAACTGTTGTTCAATTTATGATAAATGTATTTGTAGAAGACTATAACCCAACGATTGAAGATAGGTAGGTTTTCTAAACGATTTTACGCAAGAAGAAGCAAAATCGTTTACAATTGCTTACTTACTCGACAAACTACCATATATTACATTTAAAAACCATCTACTTCGCTATCAGAGGCCTTGAACTCATGAAAAACGTTTTGCATCAGCGATCAACCAAAACAACAAATTGTTGTTTCAAGAACTTGTACTCACACCCACACGCACACCAGGTACAGTAAATATGTTGATAAAGATTGCCAGCCGTACTTGTTGGACATTTTAGATACAGCAGTACCAGATGAATTTGCAACTATGAGATTTGATGTAAGTAGTTTAGCACGTGGTTGTTAGCCATTATTTGACTTAATTTTTTACCAAGAGTATTGCACGGAATGACGTTTTTGTGTTAATGTATAGCATTGTGGATAGACATTCATTTGATATGATACCATCATTCTTTGATTATGTTTTCAAGTATGAAAAGTAACTAACCTAGAATAATCACTACATACAGCAGAGGATGCTGACTCATAACCTAACTTGTGAAAACTTGGCATCGTCGTCCACTTCAGTATCTGAGGAGGTACATCAATTAGGTTCCTGGCTGTAACTCAAAGGGGGTCGGCAAGAACCTTATAGATGTACCTCATATGCATAGTACGTTATGTGACACTTGCTGTGCGATTTTAGTTAAGTTGTGAGTTGGGTACTCTGCTGTATGGTGATCATTGCAAACTATTTGGTATTCGAAATAGACTAACTATTTTATTGCTTAGAATGAAGGGTGTTGAAGATGATTATGAGTCTTATTCATACACAGTCCTTGTAGGCAACAAATCGGACTTGGACAGACAAAGAAAAGTGAGTAAACAAGAAGGAGAAAAACTAGGTGAGCATTATAGCACCAGATTCATTGAGTCATCTGCAAAAACAAATGTTGATTGCGTTTTTATTGCAGCTCTTCAAGAAATACAAAATCAACGCTGTAGGGGTTCCTGTCGTCCAGAAGAATCATTTGTAATGGAAAGTAATAAGAAGCGATGCACTATGCTGTAACTAAAACGTTAATGAAGAGTTGCATTTTGATGTTGTAGTGTCCTAACAATAGCAGTGCTGTATATGACTCGACTTTAGTCAACTTGAAGTCGTAAACAATTATCTATAAACCTATTTGACAAACAATTGTTCATCATAAATATATGTTTAACGTTGAAGTCAAACCAAATACACACTCCTTATTAACTACCACCTGAATAGTGTGCTCATTTATGCGAAATGTCAACTTTAAACTGTTATTTTTTTGAAAAGGCAAGACAAACTGGGTTGAGTCATTTGTGCACTAACAGTCACTCACAACACCTGTACTTTTACGCCTACTTTTCTAAGTGTTTCTATGCCTTTATCTGTAATATTAATACAACTTGACACCCGTTTGTTTCCCATCTCAACGCAAGACCAATAAAAACAATAGGGCACGAAGTATGAAACTGTTTTATTGTCGCTTTGACTTTTAGCCAGAAAAACAAAAATGGGTGACAAGGGTAATTTTCAAACAAATGTGGCATTTTGTCTAACATGAATGATACGCACCTTAGTTAATTTGTATAACATGGTTTTCTACACTATATTTCAGGGTAGAAAAGAGCAAAGTAAGGCAAAACACGTGCCAAAAAGTCCAAGTCAGTCTATTGTTATTTTTACAACTTTTGAACTCGGTCGTACTCACGATGGTACGTAGATAACCAAACTACTGTGTATACGTTTTTAGATCTTTTTAACATCTATTTAGTCAAAAGACGCAGGTAACGCATTGATATACACAGAAGCTGTTGGTTTTTTTCAATCCCAAACCAAAAAACCTTCAGCGTTTTGTTTTGTTTTTTTTTTTTTTGGTTTTAGCGGTTTGTGGATTTAATCACGTGACATAAGGATGGAGTGTAGAAACAAATCAACGAGAGCGCGGTAGAAGTCGTGTTCTAGGTAATCATAGAGGTTCTGGCGAAACTACAGGGTCTATAAGCGATTTATCTGATAGTGCACGAGCTTCTCAACATTTGGGTTTTCAACAACGCGCTAATTTCCAGACGAGAAGAACAGAAAACTTCAGTGGTTTAAAGCTAGAGCTAAATAACGAAACAATAGATTTGGGTGATGTTGGTAAGCAATAAAATTGGTTTATTTTTACAACAAATACACACGTGGGAAGGAACAAAAACGTGGTTATCTTTTTGTCTTTTTTTCTTTTTTTGTTTTAGACATTTTATCGATATTTTGATTGATCATTGCCTCAGATCCACGGGAGCTTATAGAATGGGCACAACTATATGTCACTGGTATACGTATAACTAATTTTACAACAAGGTATGAACAACAGAAGAATCTTTTTTCGAACTTTGTGGACCTCTTTCTTTTTACGCTAATCATACTTAAAATAACATGATTTTAGCTGGCAAGACGGTAAAGCGTTATGCCATCTAGTAAACGCTATGCGCCCTGGAATCATAAATACAAATAACCTTGGTTCTCCAAGAGAGAATGTACGACTAGCTCTTGACCAAGCGAAGAGCGCATTTGGCGTACCAGGTAATGTTTTTGAATTTTATCCAAAAAAACCCCAAAAGCTATCCAACCATGCACATACACGTGCCAAAATAAAAAAACAGCTTGCTTCTGAAGTGGAAAACAGCTTGACAACGTTTCAGTCAACATAAAGTTTATGGCAACGAACTAAAAAAAATGGTTGTTTTGCTGCTTGCTTTTCGTTTAGTTTAACGGCCCGAGCTTACGTTTTTCTTCTTAGATATATTATCACCTAAAGAAGTTGTAAAAGACGGATTTACCCCAGATGATGAACAAAATATGATCGCATACATAAGCCTTCTATACCACTTTGTACGCAGAGGAAAAAAACTTTTATGCTTCGAAAGATTTCGAAAGTCTAGTTTTCATTACCTTTGCGTGATATCTAATAGCTTCTTCCTGATAGGATTCAAGATCAGGCGCTTCAGGAGAATTCAACGTGAAACTTGGCGTATCTTCTAAAAAAAAGTCACACAAACGAGACAAGTCTCATAAGAGGGAAAAATCCCACAAGTACACATTAAAACAAAAAAAGTCGAAGCACGTGACTTTCACGTGCTGAAACTTTTTTCCCTTATTTTTCAATAGGAAAAAGAGAAGTAAGCATAAGAGACAGGATACTTCAGAATTCATGGGTGATTTGGATGAGTTTATGAGCGGACTTGATATGGATGCTTCTGCTTCTGGAGAAAAAGGAGAATCAGGGTTTTTGGAGACCAACAGAAGTGCGTTCTTTATACAACAACAAAAGAGTTAGGTTTGAGCTCACGTGATATTTTAAGAACGTGGGAATACTGCATCAGTATTAGCTGATGTTGACGCTTTGGTTGCTGATCTAGAAGCTATTAATAATAAAGACAGTGGAAAGAAAGAGCAGAGGTTATCGGGTATGGGTGTATTTTGTCTAATTTCTTTTTTCGTTTTTGTTCACGTGTTTATTGAATTCTAGGCATGGAAGAGTTAGAAAATCTTTTACAACTCACTGAGGCTGAAGGGATGAAATCAAAGAGTTCAGGAGGCAGCGGAGGAAAAAAACATAAAAAGAAGAAAGGTAGTGGTAGCTCTTCATCGTCCTCTTCTTCGTCTTCATCTTCGTCGTCTTCGTCCTCTGGTTCTTCATCATCAAACTCTTCATCGAAGGGAAGTGGAATTAAAATAAGACATTCAAAGATTATACCACAAAGTACTGTATAACAGTGGGTTACTTTAGGACTCATTCGTTTATTTTTAGAAGGATCTTTTAGTTTGGGATATGGAGGTGACTATGCTGCTCAAGCTCAACACCACGAAGCTCCTAAAAAATCCTTCTCAGCGCAAGCATCAGTAGTTGTAAGTGTCTAAAAGTGAAACACGTGTCTAGACTTTGACTTACTAGTGTTTTCAGGACAAGAAAGAAGACTACGGTGGAGGTTTAGTAGAAGCTGATGCAGATTTTTCTTTCAGCGGTTCATCAAAGTCTAAGGGTGCTATTGGTGGTGATTACGATTATAGAGAATCTAAAGGTTCATCTGCACGTGGTCACGGAAAACAATTATCCGGTAGTTCTTTTGCTTTTGAGTCACCAAGCGCTTCAGTAACAGTAGATCATAAAAAAAAGTACGACTAACGCAAAGGTTTTTTTATTTGTTAATGACTAAGAGCTAACGTTATAAATCTTTTAGTAAGCCATCGTCGAGGCCACCAAGTAATATTCAACGCAAAGCGTTTGTTTCTGGTGATTTAACTTACACCAAGTTTGATTTACCTGATTCTGATGACGGCACGTGACTTTTTTCTTACGAATAAATTTTTTCGCTACTTTCGCAAGTATCATACTGCTTAATTGTACCATAAGCGTACCTTGTTTATGACGAAATACATTGCGTCTGTTTAAGCGTTTTTGAAACGTGTTTTACTGATCCACTTGCCTTCTAAAAGATTTTTTTAGATTCTTTTGCACATAGCGTGGAGATGGAGATAGAACCACCAAAAATACCTGCTTATGATATGCCAAAAGTTCAAGGAACAGCTGGAACAGGATTTTCCATTAATGACCTTGACGACGATGGAGAAACATTTAGAACTTTGCAGAAGCAAGATAGCAGAACTGGTTTTGGAAGGTAACAATACAAACAACTCCTCTTTTTCTTTTCTTTTTTTGAAAACTTTGAAACCTCTTGTGGTTGCTAGTATTTTAAACGATTTCTCTAGTACACTGACACCATATTATTATGTTGTGTTCTAAGGCTATTTTTATTCCTTCCTTTTGGAATTCCTTAGGAGTGACATTCGATGACTTTTTGTTTAAATTTTACCTAAACTTAATAATTTTTTTAGTATTGGTACAAGTGATAGATTTAAGTTTCATTCGCACTCTGACTCTGATTCTTCTTCATCTTCTTCTTCCTCTTCATCATCAAAGAGTAGTAAGGGATCAAAGAAAAATAAAGGAGGTCATCTAAAAGTACAGAAAAGAAAGGAAACAACACAATCTGCACAAACTGCTGACACAAGAGTACGCTGAAACCGTCTTTTGTGAGCTTCCTAATACTAGTTAGATGCTTGATGAATTACTGGGTGAACTGAACTTAGACGGTGAGATTGATGTACGTACAAAGAAGATCCCAAAGTTCTAACAGAAGCAACAAAGTCCTAACTTGTTTTCTCTTTTTTGGTATCTTTCCATAAAGCCGTTCTACTTCTTTTGTTTACACTTGTTCTAATCTATTTTAGTCTCCTTTTGATCCACCTTCTGGTCCACCAACAGGAGAGTTTCCTAAAGGAGAATTTGAAGCACCAATAGACTCACAACCAAGAAGTACCTTCATGGGCTCTTTCTCTTCAGAAAAACCAAACACACAAGGTTCATATACCGCTTCCTTTGAGTCTAAAGAACCAAATCCTTCCCACCAAGGATCATATAAAGCATCTTTCTCAAGCACAGCCGAACCAAAAGCTAAAGGGTCTTACACCGCTTCATACAACCAAAACGAGCCAAAATCTGGATCATACAATGCATCGTTCACTACAACAAACGAACATCAACAACCTTCTTCGCAAGGGAGCTACAAAGCCTCTTTCAACCAACCTTCATCTCAAGGAAGCTACAAAGCATCTTTCGACCAACAACCGTCTTCACAAGGAAGTTACAAGGCTTCGTTTAGTCAACCACAATCATCAAGTTCATACGCAAAGAAAAAACACCAGAACCCTGCACGTGGATCATACATGGCTTCTTTCACATCGGGCACTTCAGAACCTAAATCTAACGAAGGTAAGTGACAAACTAAGGCTCTCATAACATTAATCCTGGTCATTCTCTAGGTTCGTACACAGCTTCTTTCTCATCTCAAGGAAACCAGCCTTCTTCTCAAGGAAGTTACAAGGCTTCATTCAATCAGCCTTCTTCTCAAGGAAGTTACAAAGCGTCATTCAATCAGCCTTCGTCTCAAGGAAGTTATAACGCTTCGATTAATACACATGAGATCAACCCATCCAAGCAAGGATCTTTCATGTCTTCTTATGATCCAGACGCTTCAGGAAGTACTTCTGGATCCGCTCAAGGAAGCTATAAGGCTTCGTTCACATCAGGAGATAATAAACCATCAGCTAGTGGATCTTACAATGCTTCTTTCTCTGGTGGTACTAGTAAGCCTATGCAGACTGATAAAGAGTTTATGGCTTCTTTCATGTCTGATGATCTTGGTGATTCAAAGACGAAGAAGCACAAGAAGAAAAAGAGTAGTGGAGGTAAAGGAAGTGGATCTTCATCTTCTTCATCATCCTCTTCATCTTCTTCGTCTTCATCTAGTTCTTCATCAGAATCTGGAAAGAAAACGAGAGAAGCAAGTCATGTACGGAGTTTGAACAAATCACGTGCTTTTTTTTGTTTATGTATTTTCGAGTACTCACACCTTTTAAGAGATTTTCTCAATTCAATGAAGACTTTGATGCATTGTCAAGAGAATTACTGGGTGAAACAACTGTAACGGACGCTAAGGTAACAGGTGGAGGATCTGGTGGATACTCAGGAGGATATTCAGGACAATCAGGAGGACACAGTACGCAACGTTTTTACGGGTTTTTTACTCAATAACTACCAGGTGCGAAATTACATGGACAAGCTAGTACTTCAGGCCCTTCTTACACAGGCCTTCCTCCTAAAATGCCGTCTTATACACATACACCTCAGCAACAAACATCGACTGTTGTTGGACTTGATTTGCTTGGACCTAAACAAGTAACAGAAGGTCAACCTGTGCGTGTTTAACTAGTGACTTAGTCTCTTTATTAACGTATTTTTTTAAGGCTATTTATGTCCTAGAAGGTGAGGTGTGGCGTCTTAAAGCTATTGTTCAGTTCAAAGGCATTGCACTGGGCGAAGGTGAGAACTTCATTTTATTCTCAGTAAATGGTTAAATTGCTTTTAGGTCAAAAGCTTGAAGCGCCACTTGAGCGAACAGGAGGAAAGTATACTTTGACTTTCACATTTAGAAAAACAGGAACTTATACCATACAACTTGTGGATAAAGGAAAGGGGGACGACATGTTGGCTACGCTACCTGTAAAGGTCATCGCAGATTCTAAAAAAAGTAAGCCTAATATAAACAACTAACCTAATGTTCACACGTGCTTATCTTTTTTAGCTGCAAGTCTGGCTCTTACAGAAGGTTATAACTTTAGATGCGTTGGTAGTGGTGTGCATGGAGCTAAACTAGGCGAAGAAGCCGAGTTCTTTATTACTTGCTTGGATAAGACAGGGCAAATAATCGTACGAAGAAAAAAAAAAGGATATTCCAAATGGAGTTTTGTATTGACAATCTTCCCTTAGTCTCTCAATCCAGAGGATATTAAAGTTACTTTCACAAACGATACAGATGGCAATATACGCTTTTATGGTACTGTGATATCTGTTGGAGAAAAATACAGAGTGACATATACGATTCAATCGGAAGGTACTTTATTCAATAAAAAAATTTTTAGATCAAGAAGTTTAGCTTGTTTTCAACTCACTGTGGTTGTAGGTAAATATGGTATGACGATATTATGGCAATCTTATAATGTACTTGGCAGAACACATTATTTGCACGTGGGTAGCGGTATGTGTTTGTTGCTTGGTTTTTGGTTCTGCGTTTTCAAAGTGTTTAATTTTGTATTCCTGTTTAGTTGCTAGTGCTGCTCAGTGCCAATTGATAGCTCCTGAAACTATTGTTGTATGCCAGGAATGCTCGTTAACAATTCAAGCGAGAAATGGATCAGGCCAAGAAATCAAGAGGTGAGACACTTCACTTGGTTCTTCAATTTTTTGTAACTTTATTCGAATAGCGGTGGAGATCAATTCCAAGTGAGTGCCGGTGGGCCAGAACCACCACAAAATTTGATGCTAATGGATATGAATAATGGAACATATGTACTTTCTTTCACTGTCCTAGCACCTGGAGGATATCAATTCCATGTCACTCTCAACGGACAGCACATCAAAGTACGAATAACATACCAAAAAAATGCAACAAAAAAACCCCCAAACTAATATTCCTTTCAATAGGGAAGTCCTCTAAGACTGTCTGCAGTAAAACCAGAATCATCAATGCACAAGAGACATATTGAGATTAAAATGTGAAAATTGCTTCACCTGTAAACCCTAACACACGTGTTTTTTTCAAAAAAAAAAAAAAAAAAAAAAAAAAAATCAGAAGACTTGTTGATGTCATAGCTAACAACATCTATTAAACCACATTCTGTCTTTTGCCTCAAACTCCGTTAACACCAACAGTGCTCTCATCAATGCCACTAAAAGCAAAAAAAAGAAATTACGACAAAAAAACTTAATATCACAAATAACCAGTTTGTCAGTATTTAGGAGAGTTGGGGTGTAGTTTTCCCAACGGTTTTTTTAATGTATGAGTACAAAGGGGAATTTTTGGTTTTTTTTTAAAAAGGGGTTTACGAGCGCAATCTCTCTAAAATGAGAGAAAAGCATTACTATAGTACTTGTTTTTAGGTTGGTTTCACGATTTCAAATTATCAAAAAAAAAAAATTACATCAGTTGATAGTATTCGCAAACCAACCGGTAGGGAGGTTTTCAAAGGTGATTGGAGAGCGACTAGGATATCGTCGTGACTGAAGCATCAATTCCAGCTGATCTGGGGTTCTTGCTTATGATGAGCTCTTCTTCTTCATCGCTACTCTCTTCTGCATTAACTGGTTGCTTTTTGGGCCTCTTTTGAGGCGATTTCCTTCTTGATTTTCTTTTAGAGGCTACTTTTGTTACTTTTGGTTCTATCATTATTTCTTTCTAAACAAAACCATGTGAGAAATAAAAGTCTGATGCGTTTTCGGAATTGGTCAAAAAAAGCAAAAAAAAAAAAAACTGACACAAGCGCGTAGTGAGTGTTCGATTTACGCGTTGCGTAGAGCATGTATGATTTTTACGCGAGAGTTTTTTAAAACGTACAGTTTCAAAAGAATCTTCGTCTGAAGTTGATGGTCTTGGCTCTCTTTTTTGTTCCTTCATTTTTGAAGCTCTTCTCTTCTTTCTCGAATGACGGATTGAGAATCGACGTAATATACTGTTCTTTGTTTTCTCTGGCTTCTGTGGTTGTTGTTCTTCCTTTGAATTTGAACTTGAAGCTCTTTCTGCAGACTCCTCTTTCTCCACTTCTTTGGCTCTTTCGAACTTGAAACCAAGGTGCATTTGACCATACTGTGCGTTATTCTTATATGCTTAAGACCAGAAGGTCAGAAAAAAAACTGAAGCCGAAGACAAGGAGGATTTTGTTGAAAAAACGCCAAAAAAGATTGTCGAGATCGAAATATTTCTTTTTGGGCCAAAAAAAAAAAGCGCTTCTGTGGTATTGTTTAGTAATAAAATACGCGCTCGTACATGGTTTACTGCCAGATTTTTTTGGGATGGGATGAATGGCGAACCACTGTTTGGAATTATCACCCATAAGGCCCACCTTGAAACGTACTCTTCCTCTATAATACAATACGTGAGTGTTTAGTTTTTGTAGAGCAAAAATACAATTGCGGGTAAAGGCTTCGTACACTGGTCGTTTTTTATTCCATAATTCGCAAACGAGCTCGTCTAAAGGGCTCAAGGTGCTATTTTGATTTATTAGTCAGAATTTGGGCATGAAGGGTAATTATTTAGTTCCGCAGCATATTGCGGTCTAAAGTACTATCGGAGAGATGTGGCGATTTGTTGAAGTGACCCATTTGGTGTTATTTTGTGCAGGAAACTCGTGCAGGTTATTAAATGGCTACTCCAAATCGCCATATACACTCGCGTATAAGCGAAATATACATATAACGCGTAGAATTATACAAAAAAGCTGTTGAATCAAAATCTAGCCGGCTTATAAAATTGTCGTAGTAATACGTTGGTTGTGTACAACGTCGCAAGCTAATTTACAAATTTTTGTTTTTTATAAAACGTACAATTTGAACGTTTGCTCGTATTGAGGAAACTTTGTCTTTTTTACTGATGCTGTACGTTGTGGATCCCACTCATTCCTGTTATATTTATTTTTGTAAACCCTCACTGAAGATTCCGAGTGCTGAATATCCTTTGCCTCTATAACTTCCAAGTAAAGGTGGTACATGCGTAACGTGTGCTAGCGCATGCACAAGTTAAAAACGCAACAATCCCCGGGATACTTAAACACGTACTTTAAGCCACTTTTTTTTTGACTTGCCAGTTACATTTTTACCAAAGTCGCCTTTCTACATCATGCTCATACCTAAGAAGGATGAGAAAAAGCCAAAAAAGAAAAAAAAGTGCTTGACAGCATTTGATCTGATCTCGCTCGTTGTGGGTACGTCACGTGCTACGCCGCTATATATTCAAACAATGGCTATTTGATTTTTGAAAGTGGAGAAACGAGCGGCTAATATTTTTTGGTTTGACAGCGTTTTCGCACGTGATATTTATGCTTACACGTGATAGTCCTTGTTGGCGCTGCAATTATTGGCTTGTCAATATTTTTAGCGTGGCAATTAGCGCCTGATAAGCCTAATGAGGCTCAAGACGCTCTACAGAGTGTATCGGGCATATTACTGGCAATGCGTAACAAGTTATCCAGTTTCTGGTTAAACAATGGGTTTGATATCGTTCTCGGCGGATTCTATGGTACTCTAGATAGTCGCGGAAGACCTGCAGAACCTACTTACAAAGGTAACAAAGTCAAAGCAATAAACATTGCTAAGATTAACTCAATAGGTGTTCTACAAGAAGCCCGGCATTTATGGTCTCTTTCTGCGTTAGGAGAACAAGAAGATACTTCAGAGATAAGAGGGAAAGCGGAAAACCTTTACAGATTCTTGCTGCGTTATAGAGACACAAGTGACGGTCAGTTTAACTTGTTGGCTTTCAGAAACGGATCAGTACGAATTCGTCTTTATTTCACATTCAAGAAACTTAAAAAGCAACTCTTAGTTAATAACGGACTTGGCGAATTATCCTGAACTAGAACCTTGGAGCAAGAGCATCTACACTCAGGGATATGTAATTCTAGCTTTATCACAGTACTACATTTCATTTGAAGACACTGCCGCTTCAGAAGTTGCAACAACTGTTTTCGACTTTATTGATGGCAACTACAACGATTCAACAAATGGAGGTAAATTAGTTTGACCTTTTAACGTCTTGGATATCGGTTTTAAATGGTTGTAACTTAGGTTATGATGAGCGACTTCATCCGGGTAATCTTCCTCCGGGTGCTGCTAAGAGTGCTTCAACTCATATTCATTTCTTGGAGAGTTTAACTGCGCTATACAGAGCTACACGTAATGTGAATGCAAAGTTCAAAATGATAGAGCTCATTGACATTATTCTTAACAAAATCAAGCAGCCTAATGGGTATCTATTAGAAGTACGTAACCATTGCTCGTAAAAGCAAGTTGAGATGGAGTTTTTCCTCTGGTTTTTTTGACAGTTTTTGTAGTTCTTTGAGTTGGATTGGACTCCCTTTGATAGACCGTTAGTTAAGTTTGGAAATAATATGGCTGCTGTGCATATTTTGTCACGTGCAGTTGAAGCTCTTGATGATGAATTGGACGAAGAGAAAATTAAAGAAATTCATCAGGGCGCAATTGATATTGCCAATTATACTTTACTAAAGTAAGTTATTTTATTTGTAGCAAGCAGTTTTTGCTAATTGCGCTCCTAGTGGTATCGATCCAAAGACTGGAGGTTGTTGGGATAGTGAAATAGTACCTGGACAGTCCATTGATACAAACTATAACTGGTGGGTACAAGCTGAGTGCATGTACGGACTGTGGTACGTATTTCTTCTTCGAAACTTCAAGTAAAGTCGAGCGGGTTTTTTCTAATCACGTGTTCAGGACGTACTATAAGCTGCATCAGTCTTCTCAAGTTCTTAGTGCATTAGAAAAGTTATTGGCGTTCATAGAATCTGACTTCATTGACCCAAGTTTGGGTGCTTGGTATCCAACACCAAAGGCTGTAGAAGCGAACAAGGGTGACTTCTGGAAAGGTACTTACTATGAACTTTCTTTTTCTTTGCGAAACCACATGTATTAACACTATTCAGCTTCATATCATACTCTTGGCCTTACTCTCAGAGCTCAGTTAGAGATTGCAGCATTCCTAAAGGAGCATAATTTTGAGAAATAAACCAAACTGTTAGTGTATTTTTTTGATTTTATTTTTCATACAAAACCCATATCTTGTCTCCTGCTTGTAGACACTATAGCTTTCGTGTCATGTATTACTATAGCAGAATATAGAGATAATACATGCTCATCATATATCTTTACAAGTGTTGATGTTCTTGTCACGTGAAGTTAGTAAAATAAACTACACGTGAGTTGAGCTCTCATGTTGTTTTAATGTCAGTTGACAAAATTGCAAATATGACATCATCAACCCATTCACCTTTGAACAACATACTTTTCCTAAAGTGTGCTTCTTTTTTAAACCCAGCCTTCTCCAAAACACGCATAGACGCTCCATTTCTAGGGTCTACAGAAGCAAAAACTCTGTGCTTCTTCAAAACAATAAACAAGTATTCTACAACACCAATAATAGCTTCAGTGGCATATCCTTTACCCTGATACTCTGGAGCTATAGTATAACCTATTTCGCACTGTGGATTGCCATCTTCTAGAAAATGAAGCATGAAATCGCCAATCAAAGTATTATATGATGTATTCTCAGTTATACCAAGCTGTAGATACGTATTAGAAGTGTTTGGTTTAATATTGTTCTTTTTTATAAAGTCTTTGACTTCTTCTATGCCTGAAGGGTTCCAACCTTGATATTTTAATACACTGGGGTTTGTACGATACGATAGTAGAGCCTCTGCGTCGTTAAGCCTTAACTCTCGTAAATTGAGTCTTTTAGTATCTATGTTGATGGTATTTTGCATCTTCTAACTGACTTGATGCTATAAGAACGTCGTTGTGGTAAAAACTGACGTACAATCACTGAATGCTGAGTTTGCAACTTAACGACGAAACAGTTTCTCGTAATATCTTAACAAGAGCAATGAAACAATTGACTTCGACGTATTTTATGAGATACTAGGTCTCTCCGGAACAGATTGTAATAGTGTGTATCTCTCGCTAAGTTGCAAACGTGTCAACCAAGTTTCGCTCAGATATGCTCAATACAGGCTCTGGGTTGTGGAAACAGCTGTGTTTTAACGATTTTGGTTTTATGGGTTTCGTCTGAGCTGATTATAAGGGTCGGTTTTTTCCAACACAGGAGGCCAATATTTCTTGAAGAACACATACAAACGGCCACAGCGCTTAAAGTACAAAAACCACGCATATAGTAGACGAATTTATAATTGCTGTGCCACTTGGAAACTCTACACTCCTCGGGTGATTCCAGAATCCAACAACACACTGCTACCTGTGGCAATAGTGTACGGAAACAAGAAACTCGATTTATCAATGATAGCAAGCATTTCTTCACAGTATAACAATGGCGTTATTGACATCAACACCAAGCGCTAATAACAATTTTCAACCCTCATGGAATGCTTTGAAGAAGGATAATATGGCCAAAGGTCGGCAAGAAGCAGAAAAAAACAGGAATGTTGCGATGAAAATGAATTGTTCTATTACCCAAAGTTTCAACTTTGGCCTCGATATCAGCATCAGATGTACAACGAGGGAGAAAAATATCGTCATTTTTATGGATTAGTAAATTAGCCAGTATTCACACAGATGATACATGATGGCGAAGGTAACCAAGAGCAATTTATTCAAAAATCGTGCGCGGTTTTATGAGATAGAAATAGGAAAGGTATAGACCTATTATACTCGCTGTTAGGCTCGAGATGATCATCATTAGTTTCAGGCTTGTAATAAACATTGCCTAGAGAAAGTCCACCTTTTTTGTATGTAGCTAAAAACGGACAAGGTCAGAACAAATGAAATGGAAATTGTGTAATTTCGGAAGTATGTTCGTTTGGCTTTGGGCGAAGAAGAATCTTCGCAGTACCCTTATAGATGTTAAAAAAGAACCTTTTGCTCTTAATCATGATATTTAAAGCTAAAAAGATAATCTAAAACTGACTGTGGCACTGAAGACGGCACAGGCCAAAAAATTGACAAAAATACCTTTCTTGAATTAATACTTTATTTTGTTGTTTATGTGCTGTTACAGTATGATAATAAAAGGTACTAAAATTAAAATCATGAAAATGTGAGTATACTTTCCTCTTGCAGCATCACATGTCATTGGTTTGATTGCAAATACTTTGTTAAACTCTAAATTTCTTTTTGAGTTTCCTAAACAATTTTCATGTTTTTACAGACTGTACCTTGTCTAAGTTCAAGAACACATCCAGATGGTGATTCGACTACAATATTTGTTGTATCAATAACACACGTAGATGCTACGGTCGCAATAAGCTTTAAATTTGCTGTTACGCCTTCGATCTGTAGTGTTCCGAGAATTGTCAAGCATCCGTTGATATTCAATATAGCTCCATCTTCAATAACCAGTGTACCTTCGAGACGCACTATAACATCGCCTAGAAACTCTTTAATATAAGCTAATATTACATAGGGTACCTGCGACATTAAGGATTGAGTCTACAATCAATACTTGCTTTGGTACAACGAGTATACCATTAGGAGCACTTGTTGGGTTTGCTGATACAGAAGGTTGCGTGGTTGGTGCTAGACTCTTATTTTTGAATACGGGCGCTCCGGTAGGTTGGTTCACTGGAGCACCACTTGCTAGAGGATTTAATTAATACTAGTAGAAAATGATCAACTCACGTGGTGAGCAACCGCTTTTGGAGTAAGTATACTTAATTGCTGCCCGAACTAAATCTCTACCATTTTCAGATAATGTAGCTGTATCCATAACAAACAAACCAACTCGAAAATTAACTGCAATTGATAGATCAGAAAGCATGGAACCCTAGCCGAAAAATAGTTAAAAAAAAGCGTGCATTTTGTCACAGAAGAGGTATCTGTACCTTTTCGTATGAAAATATATGAGCCATACCACCACTAGCTGCAATAATATCAGGCTCACCTGCTGTTAGTGCCGTATTTATACACCAACCGTTTTGACATCCTGGTTCTACAAGTTGAACAATACCACTCTTTCCATTAGCTAGAAAATGACTTGATTTGACAATAACTGTTGTTAAACTTGGTGAAGGCGCTAAAGATATATGAACGAATAATTAGTTGTTACTATACAAAGATATACCTTTGATGGTTACTAGTTTAAACACTTCCAGAGCATTTTCTTCGTAGACAACTGTTGGCACATTCATTAAATGATATCCTGACATTGACGTGGAAAGTGCGGCTTGAGTAACAACCTTATGTATGAATGAGCCGTGATACTCCAAAAATGGACAGGTTTTTTTTTGATTTAACAACGATCACGTGATCGTTTTTTTTACAATAAGAAGGTTCAATCAACGTGCCATTATACCGAATTGCTCAGCAATTTGTTCTGTTATATCAGTACTACAATTAACTACAATATTGAAGCCTTCTTGTATCAACATATCTAAGATTTTGTTGCATCAGCACGTGATTAAACAGAAAAACAAAACACCAAACGAATGACCAAAAAAACCAATTATAACGTGCCTCTTATTTCCTTATCCACACTCTTTTGTAACGTACAACCGTCATCATCAGCCTTGATAGTTATCTCAATAACAGCATAATTCTTTACACTTACAATAACGAGAGCTTCTCCGCATCTGCTCGGCATACAATGCGTTGTTGCTAGTAATAGAATAGTAAGCAACAAGCTTTTTCCTGGACAATAGTAGCGCATTGTGTTGATACAAGAGTTAACACGAATTCGCTTGAGCAATTAAGTCCACCAACAAAACGCTTTTTAGTCAAAACCGCGAAATAGTTTTTGCGATATACTTCGTGATAAATGTCCCACAAATAAGGCAGTTGTATCGGCATAAGATACTTATTTACAGGGCTTGGTATTTACCGTTTGGGATGATTGTATACTAGAAAACTAAAAGCGGAGTTACTTGTTGCCGTATATCAATCTGTATGTCTCTCATACATAACTACACGGCGTTTTTGTGTCTTTTCGGGCAAACATCCAAAAAGGAGAAAGCAAAGAAAAAAATTGCTCTCAAGTATGAAGTTGTCCATGTTCAAGTACTAGTTTGTGTTTATCGATTCATCACAACAACATGGCTGAACTTTGAACTCATGAGACAATGAAAGCTGCGTGCCGTACGCGGAGTGGCCTCACGAACTGAATTGCAAAATATATTGACAAAGACGGAAAAAATTGAGAAAGAAAACAACCACCCTAATCTGTGCGCTATCATTTTTATTGGATGTAAGCAATTGTTTTATATGGCGCTCCTCCATGTAGTTCCTTCCAATTAGTAAGTTGTTCACAGTTTCTAACAGCATATTGGCATCTTTGCAGTGGTTCTGCCACCTTCGTTGTGGACAGAATAGTATAGAAATAGACTTCTTCCAACACTGTTTGTCTGCGTTGCGATGAATGACCTAACATGCATTGGTGCTAGAATTGACTTGCAAAATCATAACTGTTAGGAATATCTCCCATTGAATAAAACCTCACATGGAGTGTTAAAAAAACTCTTTTTGGTTTTAGTTGTACATTAGTTTGTTGCTAACACGTATTGAGTTAAAATCTCTTTGTTAAGCTTCGGTCTCTATTGTAAGTGTAGTAACGTATCTTAGTTGTACTAGCCACGTTACTTTCAAAGTAGAAACCTTCATCATTGAAGGTAGAAATCAATGTTTTTATTAAGAAGCAACATTTGGATGTTTCAAAGCAATAGAATTCCGATATTGGCCCTCCCAACCCTTGTAGAACTGAACATAGTGGCGACGTGTCCCTTCTAGAGAGAAATCTATCGTATTCATGTTGCGATGAAGCACCTGAAATGCATCCTCTACAAGATTGTTCAAAGTTAAAACATAAAGAACGTACGTAATGAACTTCACTTGTTCATCATGATAACATATAGAGCTCTATATTTTTTTCATTAGCGCGTCATATAAAGTTACCCCTCATGCCTACAGCGAGTGTGTATATATGCTTTTGGCGTGGGTTTATTGATAACACAAGTAAATAGAAGCATCGTAAATCTGACTTCAATACTAAATAAAACAATGTTAGTACAACACTACTACCGCTCTATTCGAACTACTCATAACCCCAAATGCTAAAAGTAAACCTAGAACGAACGCTAAAGCAAAAACCTGTTATTCTAACCTACATGTCTTCAGAATGTAAGAGTATCCACAAACAAATACTACCAATGTCTTGCTTATTTATTAGCTCGACAAATGGTGTTTCTCGTCTATACCCACGTCTTGCTAACGTCGGACGTACATGTCATCTGTACCAACTGTAGAATACGAAACTGTGGCCATTAACATCCATAAACACTATATTAACGCTGCACTATGCTACAGTACACTTAGGTACGTTGACAGCCTGAAACTTCTAAAACAATTGAATTAAAAGTTCACTGTGTTTTGGAGCGATATTTTGCGTCTCCCAGTCCGATGTAGCTCTCTTTAATAGGCGGAGAGTTTGCTACCAGTTTGAGTGAGTCTTACTCAGACTAACTCTGTTCCGTGCTAAGGTTTGGAACTTGTATTTATTCCCTAACTAAAATTGAAAGTAGTCTGTTTAACAAAAAAGTTGCATACTGCTGGTAATGAACAAAACGGTAATGTCATTTTCTCCTAGCATAGTATGGTAGTACAACGAACGAAGTACCTTGTGAAAACGCTTGTATCAAAATCATAATAATAAACGTTTGGACAGGTACCAGAAAAGAACGTGAACAAATCATCAAATAGTGGGCCTACCGTGGTTGCTGCGATCAATAAAAAAATAACTTCAAAGTTACGAAATGCCATTAATAGCACTTGTTAGATGCAGTATTTGACACAACATTTCCATAAAACGTCAGAAACAAACACATAAACTATTTGGTTTTTAATGCTAGGCGTACCCTAAAAAAGGAACTAGATAGCCACTTTTATTAATTGAATAAAGAATTCTTGTTTGTAGTAAGTACCAATGTTATTAAAATTACACTATAAGCAACAGTGTAGTAATATCTTCAACTGTTTCTTCGGTTTTGGTTTTTCTTTTATTTTTAGCCTTCTTTTTGGATTGGTACACATTTTACGATTCTCCGCGGGGTTTCTCTAGCACTAGCCAAAACTGCGGAAACATTCTACCTAAATAATAAGTGAGTCTAAGGGTATACACGTGATAAACAAAAGGATAGAAAAAGAAAAACTAAAAAAAGCGGTTCGCGAACCAATACATTGCATGAAAATGATAGTAAGTCCTCAGTATACTATAAAGAACTCTGAAACGTATTTGATACTTCGCGAATTCAAGAAAACACAAAAACAGAAAAAAAACAGAGTTCTGTAAGAACACTTCGCTCCAAAAAACGCGAAACAACTTTTTTCTTACAAAAAAATCACGTGATTGCCCGGTCAAAATGACTGTTGTTTGAGTAAGCTCGAAAAAAAAAAACTAAAAAAAGACGTACTTGAACTCTAAATACCTTGAAACTACAGGAGAGCAACCTAAATTAACTCCGTGGAGTTCTTTGTGAGCGCAATTTAAAAAACAGAACAAAAACTACAAAAAAACTTTCGTGTTCGTTTGCGTGACCACCGATCTTTGATCAACGTCAACATCATCGTTGATGTCAATGACATCAACATAAATCAGTATACGTTATGCGAAACAAGTCATACACAACATACAACAATAAAAAAGTTAGCAACAGGCTGGTGTAGCTTGTAAATCACATTCTCGCTTCTGCTCCACCCTTCTTCGTACAACATAAAAACCTCTCTACCAAAGGTCCTGTATACGATGGTTTAACTCTTTTCGTTCTCCTTCATTCTTGTAGTGCTGATAAAAAGAAAGAAGTTTAACTCCTAGTGAAGTAAATCTTTTGCTCATAAAAACCATTTTCGAAATAACCGAAATGCTTATTTCGGCTTTACATAAATATACCCTCACCAATATAAACTATACAATGTACTTACCTGATGATTTATAATGAGAGTAAATATTAACTCCTGTAGCAGTTCTAATCTACAGAAAATAAGGAAGTTCCTCATTGGAAAAACCAAAAAAAAAAAACTAAAACAAAAAAATCCGGATTGCGGTGTACTTCCATATCGCCATACATCGTCATACTCATGCAAATAATATCTTGGTTCTCTTTATAATGTTCACTCTAAAGTAACATCAACTCAAACAACCCAAGTCCTCACTCACGTGAAATTTTCTTCCGAAGAGTCTTTATCATGTTAACGCCTTTATCACATCCTCTCGTTTTTAGTTTACGGATAAACTACAACTTCTTCTTCTGAACGTAACCAACGCTTCCTTTTTGTTTAAAAATCCCACAGCCCTTAACTTATAGTGTCCCTGCATTAACTAGAAGTATTTTTCTTTGGGATTTCCTAAAGATGATATTTTGGTTTACTGTATCAGGTAAGTACCTTCGACTCATCGCCTCTCACGACCTGGGAATATCGCCACTGTAGCAATAGCCTTTGTCGTAATAAAATTTTAACCATTTATTTTGGTACCTGTTTACTATGGAGAGTCCAATCGGTCTCGTCTTTATTTGGACGACCATTACACACTAATACATGAAAAAGCTGCGTGCTTCAGCGAGAAAATCTCGAGATGTCGCGCCTGTAATGACCTAATAGCATTATGATAACTGTTATAACATATACCTCGATAAAGCGCATGCACATAAGTGAAGAAAAGACCCATGGGGGAGCTTAGTTGTGAAAATTAGGACAGTTTTTAAGGGTCTTAAAAAGCGAACATTTTCAAAAGGTTTTGTTTTTTTTTTCGTTATGGTAACACTCGATGCGTTTTTATAACATCATAATGTGTTTATGATAAGATATGCGTGTTATCACGTGTAATATAACGACATCTCGTGATCACAAAGGGGAGAATTTTTGAAAGAATTTTTTTTTTTTTATTATTTGTTTTTGTTTCAATTAAAAATACAGTTGTTTGTTATTACATTGTGTGATTATAAACCAATTATAAACGTGGTCTTACTAGGCAAGTTGTTTTTAAAACCCAAAAAATCAAAAAAACTACAGTCATCACATGGTTACTGGTCCGCAGTCAAGAAGTTCATACTCATTTTTTTTAATGGGTGAACTTTAGGTGGTGAAAACACGCTTTGATGTTTATCTTTTGTTAATCCAATCGATGCAACGCTATTAACACCTTGTTTATCATGTTTTTGTGGGTCTAATAATGCGAATAAGTCAACACCAACTGAATATTTTTCGAATCTTTCAAAAAGGAAAGAAAAAAAAAACTTCGGGAAAACTTCATTTTGAAATAGTTATTCCGCGACTTACAAAACTTTTTGAGATGACTGGGATCAAAGTGATCAAATGTAAGCATCTTCGGGCTCTTTATTTGCCATCCGCACTCTGTAAAGAAAACCTCACTCTACAAAAAATACCGTTAGCGTTGGTACTAACATTTAATAGTGTCTTTCTCGCTTTCGAGATGATAAAGAACGAGGCGGCAAACGAGACAAAACCAAAAAAGAAAAAAGAAAAAAAAAAAAAAAGAACAAACTGTTGGTCATCTACCCACTTGTGGGATTCGAGCAACTGACACACAATTCAGGTACACGAGGTTGTTGTTAATGTATATAAGTACCTTTACGATCTTGAAGTGTACTATGAGAGGTGTAAGTGGATTTTGTTTACGCTTTGCTCTTTTCCTCCCGTGTGTGGACATGTTGAGAATAACTAAAAAAACTGATTGGCATAGCACAAGACGTACAAATGCACAATATGGCGATTGTGCAGTAAAGACTCACATAGCCATGTCTAGATTAGTAACAAAAACTTCCGAAGCACTCCAGGGCGTTTTTAGAGAACTACACAACAAGTGTCATGTCACTGCTCGCTGAAGGACGAAAAGTTATTTATATGGTATAACTACACGTATTAAAGCCTTTCGTACAATTCTTGGAGCGCGTAGGAGTTTAGATTTTTTTTAAAAAGTTTCAAATTTCTCAGTTTTCATCCTATTTGTCTCTTGTACTAAGTCTGTTGTACTTGATTAGATTGTACTTGTACAACCTGTAGAAGATTCGGAAAAGGGTTTCCGTGGTAGTACGGAGTTTAACGGAAATTAGGGTTAACTTAAAAGGCTTGTGATCACGATCAATGTGCACCATTTCTCTGCGTTTGGTTAGCAATAAAACAAAAAACGGTTGACCCAGTTAAAAGTTGTTACGCGTTTTTAAAAAAAATTAAACTGGCAGGTTATTGTATGGCTGACTAGGTAGCAACACAATAATAACAACGCAAGTATTTACATGGCAAATTGGTTTAATGTTTTAATTTTTTTTGAAAATGCAAGTAGCGACTACACGTTACACGCACGTTTCTTTTTTCTTTTTTTGTTTCTATTCCTTAGCTTCTTGACCACAAGCAAACCCATCTTCATTTACTAGGTCGTTTTGCTATTAACGAGATTTTTTTTTTTGTATTTTTTGGCTTCGGAAAATAAAAACCGCAATAGTTCAATAAACGACGTAGATAGAATGCAAAAATACTGTTGGTTGCTTTACTGGTTGTACACTTGGATTTTTTGAGCGTTTTTCTTCTCCCTAAACAACAGATTAACCATCATAGCAATGGTGGAGTGGCTCGGAAGCGATAAACCCGTACATTATTTGAAACAATCGTTGATAAGGAAGAGGTTGCTTCCAGGCTCCAGGATTCTTTGTGAAAAGTCCAGTAAACTCTTCTTTATTGTATCCTAACGCCTCTATGCGTAATTCCATCTCTGCCTATTGGTAAAAGGCAGTGTGAGTGGTTTTAAGGCAATAGTTTGTAGAAATACTCTGTATTAGCTTGAAAGGTGGCGTACCCTCATACGTTGCGACTTAGCTGAGTGTTGTGTCGCTAGGGGAAAGTTTTTGTTGAGTCTAGTTGGATTTGGTTGATAGATCCAATTTTCGCCTGCGCGCCCACCAATTGCTGCAGAAACCTAGATACAGTTATTAATGAATTTATTTCAACTGGACTCATTTAATTCAATATTTCGCCGTGATGCTCGTTATTTCGACCACTAAAGCGTAATTTAAGCAATTTCCTACCCTTAGACGCTGTTTTTTAACCATGTGTTGTAAAAGATCCTTAGTGTGCGACTTCGTTGGAAATGCCCATCGTGGAAGCAATTCGTGTACTTGGCTTCTCCCTAAAGGGCCATACTGCTTTAATGTTTCCAAAATAGCTCTGTACTTGAACCCTGGAGCCAACCTACTTGTAAGCGCCATTGTTGTAGTGTAACTATGAAAGGCGGGTAACTTAAACGTATTCCAGTTTAAGTGTCCATACGAATTGCAAGAAACCAAAAAACGCTCACTACTAGTAGTCAAAGCCTTTGTAATGCGCAACTTCATAACCGTAACCTTCTTCCAAGTATTTCCACGTAGATATTCACCTTTGAAGAAAATTCACTTCAACATTGCATCCTCCAAATGTAGTAGTTATGAACTAATAAAGGACCTAATGCTATAATCTTACAACCTCCTCGCTAGAATCCTACTTACCCTACAAACCAAGGCCACGTTTCTCCAACACGTGTTCTCATCTTTCGTGCGCCCTTGTATCGTTTCTATTGATGGCGTCTTAGCGGCTAATTAACAGGCTAGAATAATAAACTTAATCGCTTTCACCTATTAAAAATTATACTGTGAAGTGTTTTTATTGCCTTAATCTGACTGGTATTTCAGCTCAAATCCTTGCTACTACCCTGGATACTAAACCACTAAACATGTGCTGAAAACGATTTCCGTATATATTTATTGACAGCTCTATGTTGGTGGTGGAGGGACAACTTTGTTACACAATAAACAGCAAGACGTGGAGCCATAGTCTGAAACAGTCAAGTGACATTGTAGATAAATGATAAAGTAGACACGCATTTATTTACTTAAATCTAAGTCCTTTTCTTAGTATTGACTTTCGAAGTTCATCAATTTCAGGATTTAAAGACCTTTTTCTACTCCTACATGCAATGCAATTAGTGACCAAAACCCACATAAACATGAACACAATTGAGTTTTTCAGTTAGGAATGCGCCATCATAAAAACAGTACTCTTTTTTTGTCATGACAGCAACGGAAGTATTTTTCCAAGAAAAATAAACTTAGGAGATTTCAAGTTTGTGGATTGCTATTACCACGCTTGCGTACCCAACACACGTGTAAATATACTCAACTATTAGTTCTACACTGTCTCCTGCAGGAAGATCAAATTCTTGCTGTGTAACAATGCTATAGCCGTGATAGTTAATACCTTAGTTTGTTTTTGATAAAAAAAGTGAAATGTTTTTGGGGTTTTGTAAGTTGACAATTGCAGACCTACCTGAATTCTCGATTGTCAACTCTCACTACAGAAGCATCAAGTGCACCAAGTTCGGGAGGAAAATCAGTTGTTATTACAATATCTACAATAGCTTTAGAACAGTAGAAACAGCAAAGTAAAACAAAGAAAAAAAAAGTTGTGCAACGTATCAACATGACGTATCAACGTGACGGAAACACACGCCGATATGCCAGCATTTACAGTATAAGAATAAACTTTGAATGAAGCGTTATAATATAAAAATATCAATAACTACAAAAAATCACGTGATAAGCAAAGACAAAAGTTCGATAACTCGTCGAGTTCTTGATTTGACTCACCCACTGTACTACTAAATACAGTTCTATCAAATACAACGTTTAAATTAAACTGGTCGAATTCCATCGAGGTTGGAGTAGGATTACTAAATATTATCTTTGTTCCTGTGGTTGATATCTCAACAGAGACTGAATCTAATAACACAAAAACAGTTGGTGTACTACCAAGAGTAAACATGCCATCATCAGGGATTTGTACAATTATTCGCGTCGTAAGTGCCACAACACCACTATCCCCAATCTCTGTGGTTTTTTTTAATTAGTTATTTTGGAATTATGAGTAATATCACGTGATTATAACGGTTTTTGGCGTAAAAACGTACGTGGTAGTCGACTTGCTTGCGATAGAATAAATAAAGTACTTATGAAGACAAAGGATATTATAGGCATTGTGATAGCGAACAGTAGTGCTGTTTAATGAATTCTTTACAAGGTGTGATAAATATGATTTGTGGCGATTTTGTTAAAAGCCAACTTAAAATCAATGGCTTAAGTACTGTGATCTGTACACGGACTTTCAGCCTTCATTAAAGTCACGTCATATTAGCTATACAGCATATACGTCAAGGCACATGCTTGTCATCCATTCGTGTATGTTATCAAACAGTAATTTGAAAGAAATGATTAAAGATTAAAGTAGTTTATTAGTGGTTCTTTATACAAGTTCTTCGGCTTTGAACGTTCTTAAGTCTGTCCCAAAAGCCTTCTTTTTATCACGCGGTGTAATGGAAACAAAAGGAGCTAGCAATCTAGCAAAAGAAACAAGCTTCTCTTTGCCAACGGCAAAGCAAGGTACTTGGATTTTCGCTTTTTCACTACCACTCGCAACCAAACGAACTTGGTCTTTTGACATTTTCTTACTAGATCTACCCATAACCCACCTATGTTCTGAATCTGATATCAAAGATATCACGTGTGTAGGGAATCCAATAGGTCCTTAAAAAAAATAAGAAAACAAACTTAAATACCCAGAAAAATACAGGAATATTGTTTTAGTTGTTCTCACTTACCACATTGACCTTCCCAAATCAAAAGATACGCGGATTCATACTCCCCGCCTTGTCTTTGAGCGTATACTTGCATGAAGCTAGTTTTTGGTTTTGCAGTGCTTCGTTTTTTAAACAAATGAAATGGCCAATATCCAATACCGATAGTTGACCATGATTGTGCTTCAATGTTCTTGAATAGCTTGTTCGTATCATCTCTGATAGAAGACAACCTGTCTGGTCCGTAGAAATGTCCTTGAATGACTGGAGCGCTAACGCGCAAATCACTTTCTTCCACTTCATCTTCATCATCACAGTCGTCATCACCGTCATCATCATCGTCTTGACATTCATCACTTTCTTCTTCACAATTACTGGTTTCTTCTGAAATTTCTTCTTCTTCAGAATTTAATTCTTGATCCGATACTGATTGTTCTTCGCTGCATTCATTGGAATCGTATTCTTGGTCGCTCATGGTTGTTGTTGTTTCTGATTTGTTTGTTGTTTGTGTTTGATATTTATTATTTTGTTGTGAGGCGTGATTAACTATTGCGTCATAATTCTGTGAAAGAAGCACATACACATACCGCCACGCTCGTCATTTCCCGCTCCCTTCAGCACCACACGATTATATAGCGTGTTTTGCCGCCACCATAATCAGTTACAGTACGTCTAAACGTAGTACTACAACACGGCATCGTTTTTCTACTAGTAACCTGGATATGTTCTTAAAAACACTTATGGCGCAATGTCTAGACTGAGATACAGCTATACCACGTGATACAAATTATAAAAGGTGTTCTGACAAACTGAAGCGTTGTCGACTGGGATTAACATTGCATGCAGAATAGTACATGTTTACTGTCATATCTACACTAAAGGAAGAACGTTATAAAGAGCTGGTAAGTTTTACCCTAAATCAAGTCGTGATATGGATTAAATTCAACGTTATGAACGCCCTGTTTACCTGATAGATCAACCAATCTAGTTAAAGTGGGTACGCCAAGATTAATAAGGATATGATTGTATGTGTTTATGTAAGACTATTTAGGCCAACAGTGCAGTGTAACAAGAATCTTGAATCAGAATTTGTTCACCGTCATTGCAGAAAAAAAAAGACCCACATATGTTCCATACATTAATGCCATACTGCGGGAGTATGGCTTGGTGGGTTGCAAGTAGATCAAACTATACTCAGTACCCAATAACAACACCTTACTTTTGTTTAAAGGAGCAGCGAACAGCTGAAATCTTGGGTCTAATAGTTCAAAGAGCGTACCATCCACACCTTTGTATTTCGAGGAGTGGTGCAGAAGGCTTGCTCAACATCAGTTGGATGACTTAAAACCAGATGAAGGAACTTGGCTAAATAATCTTTATGAAGATAAGTGTCGTAGGCTTGTACTTGAGTATGGGGATAAGTTCAAAGGTTATCAGTTTATGGATATGGTGGATACAGTATATGATTCCGTATGACAGATACTGAAATAGAGGAGTACTTGTTGTATGGTTAAGTTCACAATTCAAAACAACACATTTAGTGACAGTAACAAAAAGGGGTGAGTTTTATCCTGGTACACTCACTACCAATAAATAAAGTTGAAATTCGATTAAAGAACCACATTGTTAATGTTTTGGTAACCCTATCTCGGCAGTAGCAAGGATTTGACCAGTCAGTTTAGCAAGAAAAATCTAAAACACGTGATTATAGTACGTTCAAACACCAGCACATTACTGGATACTGTGTTGTAAATTTTGTTGTACATATTTAGAAACGTTCAAATTTGTAGGTTAGTAGTCATGGCTCTATCCAAGACTCAAGTTGTTGACTGTCAAAGTTCGATTTTAAATTGATAAGAAGTATCGTGCTTCAAGAGTTAAATCCTTTTAATGATACTGCACTGCTGTACCATAAGTCACATTATCTTGTATGTCACAAATATTAGCATCAGAGGCAATGAAGAATGTTTTTGTTAAGGTGACCTTAATAAACGCAGAGCTAGGCTGTTTATCTTCATCTATTTCAGATTTTGTTAGTTGGTAGTGAAAATCTTATGCGGGATGAATGGGAGTATGCTGTTGTATTTGGGTGACAGTTGTTTGTTTGAATGTACATCGAAATGTTAATTGGTGTGGTATTAATGGTGAGTATTTTTGGAGTCAGGACAATACAAAGGCTCATCAATACTGCTTTGAAACATAGCATGTTTCTTTTCGTGTAGAAAACATGTTTGGAATAGCTCTGTTTTTCTAGATCAATGGCGAGTTGCTGTTCAAAGTTGTGGTACAAAAAATACCGCTGATACTATTATTCCTATGATCCATACCTTAGGAACAATGGAAGTCTAAATGGCTGGAAGCACTTCGAAAAAAAAAAAACTGCTATAATTGGCATTTCTTGTAAAAAGTCGCGGCCACCATGGCCTTTGTCTGCAGGACTAGATATTTATATACAGGCGTACTTTTATTGTGACATCCATCCATCTTAGCTCTAATCTCCCTAGAAACATACCTGCAATGTATCCCATTGAACTCCCATCGCCTTACTAGACACCGCACACAGACCTACTCAGCTAGTGCACATTAGGTTCTAGAATAATGGCTGCTTTTCGGTCCTCGGCTAAGTGCCCATTGAAGGACAGATCAGCACCGCTCAGATGCGATCCACTAGAAATAAAAACTGTATGACTTTTATACCGATCAAACTATCCAATAAATAAATTGTGGTTGGTAATATTCCTGCTATAAACCGCACATAAACACGTCATAGTAACGTACAATAAACGCATTGGTGCAATAGATATATGGACTACGGTGGATACACTTCACAGAAATATCATTATAAAATACGCAAATATGGATAATGCATATTTCAAAACGCTATTAAAGCCTTGTTAAACCTACTTACACGTGTGAGAACTGTCTGGGCGGTGTTTTGTTTCAAAACGTGCAACTAAACGATTATTCCTTTTTTCCGCTTGCAAATATTTTGACAAACGACGCAAATTGGCGTTGTTATAGAACAGTAGCGCTAGCACACATTTGTATTTATTACAGTTCAACCAAGAGACGCAAAGTAGAATTGCTGACTAGTTCTGGTGCGAACCGGCGTTTGATACCGTTGACGCCTTTTCAATGGCTGTTAGACGAAATCTACTACTTCGTGAGGTTTCTAGTCCGACCGGAGATGTATTTCGTTGTTGCAAGTAGCCAAGCTTTACAAGGTACTCAATAGCGACTATAGGTTGACTCTATGTCTGTGAGCTTAAAGACGAATGCTTTAAGTTGACCAAAAAAACGTTTGAATATTTGCAACATAATTTCAATTCTACTAATATCGTAAACCACGCTAACAAGGGTGCGTACCTGGTTGGCTTTGATATTCTCCTGCCTTATGCAAAGCAAATTGAAACGCACACCCACAATAGCAGCACATAAAGGCTTACGCAGAAGGTATCATGAGACGCAAGTAAAATACCATCTGTCTCAATATGCATCACTTGTCACTAACTGCTGCTCAGCATGCTCAAGCTAGCATTTTTTAAACCGTACGAGGTATGAAGGGATACTACAATTTTTTAATGTCCATGTTAAGTTTACGTGACTAGAAAGCCATTCAACCATAACGCAAAGAACAATGAAGCCCTTGTTGTACTACCCTCATTGTACACTTGAGATGCCATTTATAATCAACAAGCACAAACGCTTAAAACGGTTCGGCATAATAAATCGCACATCGTGTTAGTAGAGTATATCCAAGATACACTGATGCTAAATAATAACAAAGGCTCGTATTAAAAAAAAACAGTGTTTTTACTTGTTTACAAAGCCCAAATCTTGCTTGTTTGGGAATTTTTTAAGTTCTTTTTTTTTTTTCGGTAAAAGTACAACGGGGTAAGATTTGCAACACTCACATCACTATAATAATTAGAATCAATCAAGCGTGTGATTTGCTGCCTAGAAATAATTAAAGTAATAGTATCATTGCCAATAGGCAAGTAAGTCCAGCTAATACTATTCTATCCGCAGAGGATGCATGATAACCCAAAAGCTTCTTTCTAAAGGAAAAAAAAAAAGGTAAGTAGACGATTTTGTAAATACAGCTACGCACGTTGCCTCTAGGTTTTGAGCGCTCTCAGCAAGGTGGATAGTCCATTCTTGTTGCGTATAGCACTCTACATTGATGTCATAGTACACTAGCTCAGTACTCGTAGTGGAAACAGTAACAAGCCACATTTGAGGAACAGGAGAAAATCCTACATCCATTTTAACCTCTGCAGTGTAACGTGGCTCATAATGAAACTTAGTGAGAGCACATCCTGAGATATTTCGTAAATTGGTGGTATCTCTGGTAAAAAAGAGTAAGTAAAGAAAATAAAAGACCATTTTTGTAAGAGCTGGCTACGTACTTGTTTTCTACAATATCAACGCAAATAGCATCAGATGCTTCTACTCTAACTGCTAATATATCACAAAGAGGTTCAGAGGTAACAGAATACTGTTGCTCAGGTAGATGACCAATAGCGTGATGACGTGATGAAGGAATACCATCTACAGGTTCTGTGAAAATAAGCGCTTCAGCCTCTTGACGCTCTTGAGAGAGCTCCATAATAGTTTCTACTGAAACCATCCGTAAAGCGTAGTCGTCTACGTCTGGAAAACGGCTAGAGAAGTTCGCCGCACTGAAATAATTGATTAGAAAAGCCAAACACAACGCTAATTGTTTTTGTACCTTGTTTCTTCGCTTGTTATTACTGGTGGCTCTTCACCAGCTTGAGAAGCATCATACAATGTCTTCTTGACCTCACAGAAAGCATCTGGAGGCTCACAATCAATAGCATCACGTCCATGAACAGACCATGTTGGTCCATGGCTAGACTCGTTGTACTTTACGTATGTAACGTTATATACAAATCTATGCTTACCAGGCACAAATGTAGTCGGTACATCATCAGTCTAAAACAGTCAATAAAAGTCTGACTTGTTATGTATAACCACGTACGAAGTGAGAAATCATGTTATGTTCTCCAAATGGAATCTCTACAGACTCTGGTATTGGTGACCTCACGTTCTTGCAATGAAAGCTGTAACCAAACCAAGCAATATACGTATCAGGCAAAGGTAGACGATCAGAGCAATCTAGGAAAGCGAAAATGTAGCAATCACAGTTGTCACCATAATAACCTCTACCAGGACAAATACGTGGTGCTTTTGTTGGAGTACTTGTAGGCATCACAGTAGTTGGAGCAGATGTTGGAGACTCTGTTGTTGGCGGTGTTGTTGTTGGTGGTAAGCTTGTTGGAGCTATTGGCGCTGGTGCAACTGTTGGAAAGGCAGGTGGAAGTGTTGGAGGTTGAGTGGTTGGTGGAACAGTTGTTGGTGGTGCAGTTGTAGGAGGCGCTGTCGTTGGTGGCAATGTCGTTGGCGGCAATGTCGTTGGTGGTAAAGTAGTTGGTGGCGACGTTGTAGGAGGAAGAGTTGTCGGAGGGAGAGTCGTTGGCGGCAACGTAGTTGGTGGTAAGGTAGTTGGAGCTACTGTTGTTGGTGCTGCTGTTGTAGGTGGCATTGTTGATGGAGGTATTGTTGTTGGATGTACTGTGGTAGGTGATGCAGTTGTCGGAGCCTGCGTTGGTGCAGTTGTGGGTGGGGTTGGAGCAGCTGGAGGTTGAGGACATTGAGTTGGGTCATTTGTCACGTCCTGAACGAGAAACGCTACAGAAAGAATAAGAAAAAGAAAAGAACAGCAATTTATCGTTTACGAACCATTAGAAACCATAATAATCTCATTATCACTGAAATCAAAGTCATCTGAGTCCAGGGTCTGAGATGATCCACAGCATTGTGGCTGAACTGTCAAAGGAGAGAAATCACACTGCTCAACACCGCTCTGCCAGCGCGGGATCCGTTGTAAGACTTCGGCACCAGTACTGGGTGGAGTTAGCGGATTGGTTCAAAACAACTTGTAACAATGTTCTAGAAGCATACCATGGTGAGAAAGAAATCACTGAGTGTTGCACAATAAAGAAACTAGTCTCTGTCGTGGTTGGATCAAAATCATTAGTTGTAGATGTCATTCGTGGGAAAGGTGCATTAAGTGTAGTAGTATCGGTTCCAGAAGGTCCTATAATCAATCTTAGCACTCATTGCTTGCAAAATTAAAGTACCAAGGTTTGGCAAGTAGTTTACGCGGATTTCCATTGTTTGAAGTGCTTCGCCCAAGAAACCGTCAGTTGATTCACTTGAGAGGCCTCGCACGTTAAAAAAATATCTAAATAAAATGTGAATAACGTCAACTAGCGCTATTTGATCCAAAAAGCGCACGTCTCTTGTCCGGTGGCACTAACACCACGTATTACTCTTGGAGTTGGCCTATCAGTGTCTGATCCTCCACCGAGTATAGGTATGCGCCCATTGTTGACGTAAAACTGTTCTTGTGCCTCTGGATCATCTAATCCATCTGTACGGTCGAAATCGAATGATAACTCTGACGAGACACCATCTACATCATAAGGACCTACGATAACGCTAGTTAGAACAAAAGAGCAAAAAAGGAAGGATTTTAATAAAATAAGGTCCATCGAGGTTTTTTAGTGATGTTTTTAAAACACTACTGTACCGAACTGCGCGCAATTGAATATTTGTATATTACTGCCAAATGAAGGCAGATTTGAACAATCAGCGGGATCCGTGCTAAAAGGACCAGGGTTCACACAAAGAGGTTCTGTTGAGCATCTTAAGGTGAAGTCGAACCGCGTTTTTGGGATTATGTATGTCTCGGGTGGGTCTGCCACAGGCGCTACGAGAATAAGTAAAACGAAGTGCGAGCTGTTTCTAGCAAATTAATGGCTTGTGCAATGAGAAAAGTTTGCTGCCAATTAAACGAGGCTCCATTCTTCCGAGTTAATAAACGTACTGGCTGCTGTGAAATCAACATCACGGGAGTTGAAACGCAAGCACCGCGTCTCAAATGGTTGCGCAACCACGCTTTGGAGGAACACTAATGCGCACACACAAACGAGCCAACGAGACGAATGTTCCATAGTTATTTTACAAGCTAGTTCAAATTTAATCAAAAAAGAGGTTGGTAGTAAAGGTAGAGTGAGAACATAAGGCCACAGTGAGTTCTAAATGAAGAAAAAGCGCGTTTTCGGGAAAGAAAGCACATCGGCGCGAGTACACAAAATAGTACTTAAATTATGTGCCGAATGCGTTGTAGTTGGTTTTATAAAGATATACGTTCAATAATAGCTATTGTTTTTTAGACGCACCTCGTTGAACTATTAATGCTGTACAGGCCGGAGAGTTGGCCTAGAGACCAAAAATGTAGTGTAACTGATTACTTTTCGGGACAGAGCTTTTAAGCCGTGAAAGTCAAAAGAGGCAGGAAGGAGTTTTTTTGCTTTTGTAGCCTGTTAACCACCTATGTATGACATAGCACGCGTATAAACTATCTAATAAATTATATATTCAGCCTATGTTCCACTTTTTGACACTACGAGTTCCTACACTTCTAAATCACATACTACCAGTCACTGCATTGTATTGTACTGGCAATTTTGAAATTTCTTGAAACTGGGTTGTCAATCCCTCGTTTTTATTGTTTCTAATTTTCGGGAATGGAGCAACATATACTCATAGAGCTTCCTGAGCTCGGCAAAGGCTTCTTGGATACATGCAGCAACTATAGGCATAGAGCAAAGCAATAATTACGTTATAACAGGAAATCATAGCATAGTAGGCTTAGAGACAGCGACGCCAATGCTCACAATTGACGGTTTAGTATTTCAAGGTAAATATCAGGCTGTGGTTGGTACAAACTTATTCCTAGAGGACCAAGGTACATTAAACGTTGATATTTGGCAAAAAAAAAGCCAACAAACTGAAACCCAGTTGTAGAGGCTGGAAAAGTTAATGTCGTAGCGAAATCAGCAAAGAAAATAGTATTTAAACGCGTTGTACTAGAGCCAAAAAACCAATGACGTTGAAGGAAATTACTTTATGTAGCGTTATGTACAGCAAATTACAAAATAGTTGACTGGGCTACTCGTCGCTGCTGAGAGCTTTCCACACTAAATTAAAAAAAATGTAAATAAAAGATAACATAGACAAAGAGAAAGAGTCTTTTAAAAATCAAAAAATTCAAATGCTTCGCTTACCATTGTTCAACATTTGCATACTAGATATCGTTGTCTTGTACACGTGGTAATGCTTTAAGCTTAGAATACTAGAGATAGAAGTGAGTATAACCAAAAGAAAAACAAAGGTGAAAAGTGGACAACTGTATTGATGGCGGAGTTTTTTTTACCAACTTGTCAAGTTACAAAAAAAGAAAAGGGATAAAGTCCGCGGATATGTCGTACGCTTCTTGAACAGGGCTAAGAATGTTTCCAAAGTCATCTAACGTGCTACTAACTAGCTCGTTCTCGCGCTGCAGATTTTTCTTTAATAGCTCTAACTTGTTCGATAGTACGAGAATGCTGGAATCATCAAGTCGCAATGCACTATTAACGACTTGTGTTGGGTTATTAAGTATCTTATCTTGATAAAAACCACGAATGGTCTCGTTTACATCCTCACGCTCTCTATAAATCACACGCAATTCTATAAGGAGAAAAAGAGTAAATAAAAAGCAATAAATCAAATCAAGTAAAAAAAATGAGAGTCCTTTTCTTAATACACCCAACGTAAACCTTTAATCAAAAGCTTTGGGCACAACAAAAAAAAAAAATACAACGCGTACCGGCGTAGTGTCTACTCTCAAGTTTCTTTAATTCTTCAATTTGTGCAACTGAAACACCTTGATCAGCAAGACCAGATAACCAACGGTTAATCTCTTGATCAGCTGTCATCTTAGGTGGAACACCAGACAAGCGAACAAACTTTTCTTGCATCTTAGGTGTAACCAACTGTTGTACTTCTTTAGTAAGCATATCTTGACGTTGACGTTGGTGTTGATGAAAGTCTTTGAGTAGATTCGAAATAGTAGCTTCGTCTTCACGTTTACATGCTTCTTGTAGAGCGATCATAATCTTCTCGATTTCTTTGTCCATTACTGCTATTTCATTACTGTATGATCTGTAGAGAGGATGTGGCGTTTTTCCACTAACTACAAAAAAAAGTCAGCAAGTCTATCACAAAAGGTACTGTTTTAGCATATTAGAGGTATACTTACTATTGGTTTTGGCGGTAGTTTTAAGTTCAGCATTTTCAATTGTGAGTTGAGAAGCAAGAATTTTGTTTTTCATATTTTCAGCTCTTAACTGTTCATTTTCAAGACTAAGCTGTGCTAGTTTAGATTCAATATCTTTGATATATTCCTTTTTCCTTTGACGATAGTTTCTAGATGCTCTATTCTGGCTTTCCCTAATGGATAAAGTTACAAATGACAAGAGAGGCAAACGAGAATAAGATTAAAGGAGAACAGTACGTATTTTTTAATTTTCTTTTTTTTGTTGAACGCCTGTTTTAATTGTTTCAAGGTGACGCCATTTTTGACGTTGGAAATAAAAAAAAAAGGTAAAAACAGGTAAGAATAAAAAATTTAAACGTTGGTTACGTTAATAATCTTTTAGCGTTTACTACGCTACCTTGAAAATACCATTTAAATACAAATTAAAGAATTCCAGAATTATTTAGCGTTGTTTTGAGACTTTTAGCGTTAATTCGAGGATAAAAAGCGCAATCGTGACAAAAAGGCAAATTTCGCCAAATATGCGTGTCTAGATAGCCTAGCTATCATCTTTGTTGATTCACGATAGATGTAAATGACACGCAAGTGTAATTAGCTAAGTAATGTACCTTCTACGCCGCGATTTAGCGGCTTGGTTAACGTCAGTCTGTTCTTCTTCATGCTGTTTATGCTGTTGCTGTTGTGCGAACTGGTGCGTTTGATCTACTCGCATTTGCGTCTGTTCACGCATTTGAGGAGGGTAATTCATCGCTTTACGGCTCATTAGGTTATCGTTGCTTCATAGGTACGACGTACTAGGTGGTGGGCCCATAGGAAAGCCGCGTTGCATGTCACGTTGTGCTAGCATTGGACCGCCTCCATAATGAGGGGGTTGCCTACAAGGAATGTTTTAAAACATATTGCAACGGTTTCATCGTTACCCAACTGGCTGGTAAGGATGAAACACCACTCCTTGTCCTGGTGGTTCAACCTTTAACGTCGATGGGTCTGTGGGCGTGTGTAAAACGCTCATAAGCAAATTATTATCCTCCTCCGAAAACTGATTTATCATAAGCTACTGAAAACACCACACGGAGTATAGCTAGTTTTACCTGCTCGAAGTGCGCGAAACCAGGCTGGTTATTACCGTTGTGCCCATGAGTAGGCATGTTTACTGATTGCGCGCCGTGCATTGGTCCGTAATTTGCCATGTTGTTGCTGCCAAAATGTCCCTGTTCATCCATAAGGCGAAAAATTTAGTCAAGACAGTCAAACTCTCTCCAACGCCGTTCAAATGACAAAAAAAAGAATATGAGTGCTTTAGTTGCCTTCTACTGAATATCTGGCTTGTTTTGAAAACTAAAACGGGAGGTAGTCAATTTTTACTCCTAAAACGTAGCTACAGCACATATTAAGGCTTTAACATGGTAAACCCCGGTGGTTGGACGCAGAAACGGAGAAAACTCCATCGTAGCAAGTCCAGACTCGGTATTTTCTGAAATATTAATTAGTGTTTGGGCGTGTACAAACTGTTGTGGTGTGTTGATATTTTATTATAAACACTCTAAAGAGCACAAAAAAGGAAAGCGCATTAAGGTGTTACTCGATAAAGGAATTCTTTTATCCTCATCTAGTTGGTCAGATCGGACCATTTCTTTACTTCTAGGCCATCTGGAGGTGTAACTTCGGTTTTTTTCTTGGAGATTTCGTCCCAGTTGGTTGAGAGAACTGTACCACCAGACTCTTGAAAAGACTTCTGCATAGCACGTCTTTGGTCATCAGTGGCACCCGCAAATATGTCTCGGAATACCTTAAGGCGCTGTTTGTATTTTGAGCAAGCCGATACAGTGCTATCAATGCGAAAAATGAAACAAAAAGGTTTTGGCGTAGACGCAAAACTTAGAACAAAACACAAAGAAGACTCAATTTCCTTCTATGCGAAAATAGAATATTTTTGGTCTTTCTACGCTCTAATTCGACTTTTAAATACTTCAAAATAGTGTACCTTGTTTAATTTATGGTCTCCATCAGTGTTATCTTCTTCATAGAGCTAATAAACAATATTAATCGGTTGTTAGATTTGTTTCCTTTTTCTCAAAACGGCGTACATCTTCTGCGATTTTATCCCAATCCTTTCTCTTCGGTTTATTCTTTGGGTCAGAGACAGTGGCCCACTCACGTGCTGATTGTCCAGTATTCTCCAAGGTAGGCCATTGGTTTGGTGTCGCTTTCTTCAATGAAATCTCAATTTTGGATGAGAGTACGACGAACTAAAGGTTGAGATTAGTAGCAGTCAGATATAGTCGGCGGTTGACGAAATAAAACTAATTGAATTTTTTTTTACAAGTTTCCAAAAGAAGCTTATCAATAAACCGTATGTTACCTTGCTCTCTGCTGGTACTACTTCATCACAAAGCTCCAAGTCTAGGATGAACTCTTTACCTTCAAGAAGCTTTATACAGACGCTAAGTTCTCCTTTTTGTATGTCAACTTTGACATCCTCTTTTTTTTGATTCTTAGCAAATACTGAAACTGTAATTTTCTGAGTTGTCTGAAACCTAGGCAAAAAAGGTCAGATTGAACATAACCGCCGAAATATGAGTAAACAGATCTACAAAACCGTACCAGTCGTGTCTGAAGAGTGGAGGTCGTTTCTTTTTAGCTGGAGCGTCTGGCATTGGTGTATCAGCAGGTTCTGTTGCTTTTGTGGCTGGATCTGGTTCTAAACCTTGAATAGAACGTCAGAAAGTTGTAGAAGCGATTGACAGGTGGGCTTCAGACTTTTTACAACAATAAATGCAAAAAGCCAAGATAAATTAAAAACACGCGTCAGTACCAGGCATATCATCTGGGAACGCTGCTGCTTCTTCTTTAACAGGTTTTTCAGGTTGTGTTGTTTGAGTAGGAGCAGGAGTTTGGAGATCAAGGTCATCTTCGTCCTCTAAATCACAGTCAGAACGAGAAGTCAAAAAAAAGTATTAAATCTTCTTTTTGAAAGTTTTCGTATGCGACACTGTGGCTGTGGGGCACAGCGTCAATTCCTGGTCGAAACAACGTTATAACAAAAACGTACCAGCGATTTCTGCCTTGCATTTCCTGATCCATTTTTTGAATTGTCTGTTAGCTGCATCAAGCTCTGATCCCTATTGAATGAGTTAATGCAAGCTCTACAAGTCTTATTTGAACAAAAGCCAGATCCATTTTGCTGAATTACCTTATTGAAAGCTGCTAATGCGCTCTCGTACTCATCTTCAGCGAAGAGTGCAATACTAAAACAACGTTAGGTGTTGAAGAACGATTATCAACGATTCGTTTAGCGATGATTCGTTGTACAAAAATGTGATCTAACGCCAACGGCTAGGCGTGTTTGCGTACCCTTTCCGCAAATAAGCTTTAGAGTTTCCTTTATCAAGGGTTAATGCTTGGTTGGCATCAGCAATTGCTTCTATAATGTATTTAGAACAATTCTAGGTACGATGGTCACGTACTTGCGAAGTTTTTCAGTTTATAATGGCAAAACGATCTCTTAACGTAGTAGTCAGAGATTTTTTCATCTAATTCGATTGCTTCGGTATATTGTTGTAAAGCATCTTCATAGTCTTCGTCTACGAATGAAGCATTTGCAGCAGCAAAAAGATCGCCAGCGGATTGTATTTTAGACATGCGGTTGTTTAATAGTTGAAGGTCTGTGGGATTTGAGGGAAATTACAATTTTTTTGAATATTTGGCAACAAAAGTCGTTTAATTCAACTGGCAACGAACCGAAAGTTATACACTCCCTAATTTTATTGTCCACGCATAAATTTTGCAACTGTAGTACATAAAATAAACGGTCCGTTGTATTGTTAAACACCACAAGACTCGAAATTGACTTTTTCTGAATTAAAAACGGTCTGTTAGCATAATTAGAGATGGATCTACCAGGTAACATTGGCTACATAGCAGGTGGTGTTATTCATACGTTCTTGGGTTGCATGTACGGTCTTAAACGCTCTAAACTATCGTAAATACTAAAAAAACCGTTATACTAGGCACGGTTGGTTGACATTTCGCGATGAGTTTAGCCTAGGACCAAAATTCTTTACTAAAAACAAAGCACTAGAAGATACATTGAAAAACACTAAGAGTTTTGAGAAATCAGCTTACCATGGCTTCCTTGGGTTCAATTACATGCACTCTATAAGCCTTGTATGTCAATTTTTTTTTATACTTAACTTGCTATCACGTGATTGGGACATTGATTGATTGAAAAAGTTTTGTCCTTTCTAATTGCGTTAGGTATTGTCTGGTGTCGGGTCAATATACTTGTCTTCTTTGCAAAACAAGGGTGTTATTTCTGATCCAGTTATATCTCCTGTGATCGTAGGACTAAGCTTTGTGTTCACTCTAATCGCTAAGCGTTATTTCTTCTCTGTTCCTTTCAGAGGTAAGCAAAACAAGAAAAAAACTAAAGTATCTTGGTTTAATCTAAAACTCTTGGTAGCAATGTTTTTAGCGAGCATTTTTATGACATCCAACTATATTTATGACATATGCGCTTAAACTTTGGCAGCGAGGCAAAAAGAATGAGAGTGTCATGGTGTCAAACATTCAACATGTGTATGTATAATTTACTAAAACGGGATACTACAATAAGCTGGGCAATAAATACTTTAAAATTCTGAACCCATTTCAGACTCTACGCTTGTAATGCAGCTGAACAGTAACCAGTTTAGCAGTATCGACTCATGTATTTAAGGACCATCACAACTTTAAGTTAGGAGATGAGAAAGTACATGCCACGCTCATTGTAGCAACAAAAAGTGTTAGTCAGTAATTTTTTTTTTTCGTTCAATTTTGATTTCGATTGACTCCATCTTACTCTGAAACTTTTTCAAGATCAAACAGCAATGGAAAGACCTCCATTTCCAATAAATTTACGTGCAGCATATGACTACTATCTCCAAAAGCACAATACCGTCTTTCAAAACGTAAAATCAAAAGAAACGCCAATACAACGCGAAATGTTTGATAGGGATGTCACTGCAGCGATTAATAGTGTTCTTGTATCGGCAGAAGCAGAAATGAAGTGCAAGTTAGACACAGTACTTATAAACTTTGCTAAAGCGCTTCCTTGCGCTACCAATTACGAGGACTCAACAGCGCTTGAAGGACGACATAAAAAACTCTTACGCACGCAGTACGTATCAACTTATCCCTGCTGCACTACTTTGTACACCCATAGTTGTTTCCGCATTTTCCGAAAACAAAAATTCAAAGTGTGAAAGATGCAGAAAGATGCATAGCTAGGGCGTCCACTTAACTAGAAAGCGCCTGGTTCACTTACGGTCGGGTCCTCGCTGCTCGGAACTAGAACCCGACTTCGCTCACATATAGTGATCATTGGTGGTTAGGCATTCAGTTTTTGTATCGAATTCTATTTTTTCGAATTTTTTCTTTCAAAAATTCGGAAAAAACGTGGGTCCGCTACTTTGTACACCCTATCCAGTGTATTACTCGCATTTGTGCCAGTATTAACACCCTCAAAGTGTGACATCCTTGTGTTACGTACTGACCTTTGATTAGGCCTAAAGCAACCAGAACATGTTTATTAGATCTACACCGGAGATTATGTGCTTGATTCTACAATACACGTCAAAAGCAAGGTACATCGCTGCACATACATGTAGATCATTCGCAGATATTATACATGACGTCATTGGTTATGTCTCTGCAACAGTTAAACCACATGATGCACTTACTATCCGTCACTATAAGGTACATTTTTTGGCTTGCAATGACATGTATTCAATAGTAGCTTGGATATTTACCTTTTTCTAGGTGTAATGTCAATACCCTCATAAAGGTTGATGCCATGTACAACGATATAACACATTGGTTGTCAGGATGCAAGAAACTTGTCTTTCCTTATGATTACAGGACAAAGACTTTATTCATTATCTGGTGTTCATACAATTAATCTTTCGCAAACTAAAGTGACAGACCAAGGCATTGCTTACCTAAAGGGTGTACATACCATCGACCTCCTACGTTGTACGCAAATAACAGATTACGGTATCAAAGCTCTTGCTGGTGTTCATACAATTAATCTTTCGCAAACTAAAGTGACAGACCAAGGCATTGCCTACCTAAAGGGTGTACATAGCATTAATCTTAGTTACACCGAAGTCACCGATGTTAATGCCCTTCAAGGTGTTCATACAATTAACCTTGAAGGTAGTTATGTGACAGATGAAGGTATAGAAGAACTAAAAGGTGTACACACCATTGCTCTTGATGGTTGTCGAAACATATCAGACAAAAGTATGAAATCGCTTTCTGGTGTTCACACTATTAACCTGATGAGTCTTAAT